>CATIWQ010633723.1:0-22773 GCA_949673415.1 Euphorbia schlechtendalii | reverse complement strand
CTCAACCCATTTTGAAACATAATCAACTACAACCAGAATGTAATTATTACCATTAGAGGTAGGAAATGGCCCCATGAAATCTATACCCCAAACATCAAAAAGCTCTACTTCTAAGATGTTTTTCAATGGCATCTCATCTCTTCAACTTATATTTCCTATTCTTTGACAATTATCACAATTCTGAACAAAATCTCTAGCATCCTTGAATAATGTTGGTTAATAAAATCCACTTTCTAAAACTTTAGTAGTGGTTTTTGCTGGGCCTAAATGTCCTCCATATATGCTATCATGGCAATGACTTAAAACTGAAGAAAAGCTATTATCATCTATACATCTGCGAATATTACTGTCGGCACATACCATAAACAAATAAGGATCATCCCACATGAATGATCTAATATCTTTAAGAAATTTCTTCTTACCATTAGAATCTAAATCAGAGGGTAAAGTATGTGTAACCAAATAATTTGCATAATCAGCATACCATGGATTAATAGTATAAATATTAGATTTTCATCTTGAAAGAATTCATTAATATCACCAGTTTCACCTATTGGTCCCTTATCATCTTCTAGATGAGATAAGTAGTCAGCTATGGTATTTTTACTTCCTTTCTTGTCCCTAATTTCTAAGTTAAATTCTTGTAAAAGAAGGATCCACCTAATTAATCTAGGTTTGGCATCTTTCTTAGCAAATAGATATCTCAAAGCAGCATGATCAAAGTAAACTATTATTTTAAATCCTATTAAATATGATCTAAACTTGTCACATGCATATAAGACTGCTAACATCTCTTTTTCAGTGGTGGTGTAATTTCATTATGCAGAGGATAAAGTGTGACTTGCATAATATGTTGCATGCAAATTCTTTTTATACCTTTGACCTAGAACATAACCAATAGCTACATCACTAGCATCACACATCAATTCAAATGGCAGAGACCAATTTGGTTTAACTATAATGGGAGCCGAAACTAATGCTTATTTTAAAGCATTGGAGGCTTTTAAACAGTCATTAGAGAAATCGAACTTCACATCTTTAACTAATAAATTAGTTAAAGGTTTAGCTATAACCGAGAAATCTTTAATAAACCTTCTGTAAAATTCAACATGGCCTAGAAATGATCTTATTCCCTTAACATTTATGGGAGGAGGTAATTTCTCTATGATTTCGATTTTTGCTATATTTACGTGAATTCCTTTTTCATCTATCTTATGACATAATACTATACCTTCATTAACCATAAAATGACATTTCTTCCAATTCAACACCAAATTAGTTTCCTCATATCTAGTGAGTACTTTATCCAAATTCCCAAGACATTTCTCAAAAGAATCTCCATATACGGAGAAATCATCCATGAAAACCTCCAAAATATTCTCCACATACTTACTAAAAATGGCAGAAACACACCTTTGAAAAGTAGCCGGAGCATTGCATAACCCGAAACGCATTCTTCTGTAAGCAAATGTACCAAATGGACATGTAAAAGTGGTTTTGTCCTTGTCATCTAGCTTAATGTGAATTTGAAAATATCTAGAGAATCCATCTAGAAAATAGTAAAATCCATGACCTGATATCCTTTCTAGCATTTGATCTATAAATGGTAAAGGGAAATGGTCTAGCCTAGTGGCTGCATTTAATTTTCTATAGTCTATGCAAACTCTCCCTCTAGTTGTTGTCCTAGTAGGAACTAAGTTACCCTTTTCATTCTAGACTATAGTAATACCTCCTTTTTTCGAAACACATTGAACAGGGTTGACCCACTCACTATCTGAAGTTGGATAGATAATTCCTGCATCTAGCAACTTAATAATTTCCTTCATATGAGGATTTAATCTTCTTTTCCTTTCTATTCTAGGTTTACTTTCATTCTCCAAATTAATAGAATGCATTACTATATTAGGAATCCCTCTAATATCATAAATTTACCAACCAATACTTCTAATTCTACCCTTTATTATCTCTAATAATGCTTCTTCCTGCATACTAGATAACTTACTAGAAATGATAATGGACAGGGTACTCTTGCTTCCTAAAAATGCATACTTTAGATAAATATGCTATTGCTTCAATTCCACTAAGGGTGGTTTATCTGTAGAAGGTGGTATAGGATCATCTTCTCTAACCAAATTTTCAATTTCAGAGGAATATTCTAAATTTTCAAGAGATTCAGATGTTGACTCTTTAAGTGATGTAACATGGCAAATTTCATCTACACATGTATCAATTAAGTTACTGATCATGTAATCTCCACAAAACTTATCCCAATGTATATTAGCAAACATTTTAACTCTAAACAAAATAACATAACAAGCAGATAAACATATAATTAAAATAAAAGCAAAATAAAAATAAATATGTATCGTAATCTCCAGCAATAAATCTAAAGAACGCACTTGACTTCCCTGGACTTGATCTTTAGAACGCACTTGCCTTCCCTGGCAACGACGCCAAAAACTTGTTCATCACTTTTCTACTGATAATTTTAATAACTTTTTCGCAAAGATTTTGGCTATATATTAATGGTGCCGAAAATTTGTTCACTTAAAGTATAGGTGTTGTCAATACCACTTATAAAGATAGAAAAATGATGATAACTGCAAGAATACAATTGTGATGTAGTTTTAAAAGATATCGATCCCACAGGGAAGGACCAGCTCTAAAGATCAACAAGTGAAATGGAATGAAGAAAATAAAATTAAATAATTTGAAGTTTTGGATAGGAGGATGAGAATGAAGAATGGATAGATATATGTATGGAAGATTAGAGATTCTAATATATAGATTTTCCTATGAAATAAGTATAGCAAAGAAAACATGCAATTTCAACAAAGTTATTACGTTTACTAAACTAATCTACCATAATCGATTTCTGGACACTCAGATGTTCAATGATTCACCACAAAGCAACACATGAAATGACTTTTCTAAATCTAGTGCAAATGAATCAAAACAATTATATAAACCTGGACAACAATATTACTATGCTTACTATGGGTCGCTCTCACATAGCCACATTTAGCAAGTTAACATTCCAAAAATGTTGGCTCACTAAATAGCATTAAAATAACAGATCCAATGATTATACACAATCTCGTTAACCCTGAAACTACTCTTAAAGTTAACTCCAAAGCATATAACTTGATTAATATAAAAGACTTAACATGAAATACGCATTATAACACATAGACATATCATAAACTTCAAAATAGAAAGTACAAGTCGAAAGTAAAGCAAAGTTGTAAGATATACAAGTGAAAGCTAAAGTTGATCAAACTGTATCCACTCTTTAATGGGAGTCATCAACTCCCGCAATTCCTGCATCTACTTTGAATTCGATCTCGGCTCGTACAGAACCTCCACTAGGATGCTATTCTTTACCAATATCAAACAAATGAATGTTGAAGAACGAAAACTTTTATTGATAAGTGATTTGCAAGTACACTTATATAGCAATCGCTCGAATATATAGAGAAATCTAGAGATCGAAACAAGGATTCGAATCACTTAAACATTTTCTCACTAACACTTATGAATGTAGCAAAAGCTAAGTATTTCTTCTCTCTATCTATGCATACACTATGCACTATACACCATCCCACATTCTCTGCACTCCATTCCATGAAATTGGTGAGGATTGGAGCCTTATTTATAGAGTTCAAAGGGTTGCGTCTATCCATACGATGAGTTGTATCCATTGGCGAAAGATTGTATTACTTCATTGTGATTGGTTGAGAAGCTTTAATGTAATCCACAATGGATAGACACCTTTTCATGATTGGTTGACTCGTGATAGGTGTCTTTTCGTTGGTAGTTGATGGCGGTTGATCACTCTTATCTAGCGGTTGGTAGTTAAGAAGATTTGACCAGAAAATCGTAGGAGTCACGACCAAGATATACAAGTCGCAACCGTGAATACTTGTCTAGAAACTTTCTGTTCTGAAGTATACAAGTCATGGCAAATGATTGTTGCGATCGTGAATTGTGTTTTTCTTCAAAATTCTTTTTGTAACTTTACCGATCTTTGACAGCTTCGATCCTAAGCCAAATCTTTAAGTTCCATGCATCTTTTCACACCTTTTTCACTCTTTTTACATAGAATTCCACTTTAGATCATTTTACTCCCAAGATTTACCTAATATCTACATTTGCATAAAAAACAACTACATACCACGTGAAATATTTTATATAAAGCACAAAAATGACTAAAACTATAATATTTAGTGTATAAAATTAATATGATAATAAGTGTAATTATACATAAGAATGAGGATCTTTATCACTTCGATCATCGAGGAAAATTCTACCGGATTACCAACAAGGTGTATTCAATGAAGTACTTGAAACAATATTTTATCTTTATCAAGCAAGAAGACCGCCACCCCTGGTTTCTTACCGAGTGGAACTGAGTGCTAGATATGGCTCACAACTTTACCGACTTAGATCATAGAGTAGGAATCTTTCGAGCCCTTAGGGTAGGTGTATGTCCGGGTCAAAATATCAATTAGGCCATGGCCATGAATGTTAGGATTATTGAGCTTGGCCAGCTAGACCATATTTATTATTCTAGAACAAAGGTTTTTCCAGGTAAACTTATTCTCCTTTTATTTATTTTTTCAATGCTTACATTTCAGGACCTTAGCAAACTTTTACGAACCGCAACCAAGCGGTCCAAGAATCCCAAAAGCTCCAACGAGTGAGAGAAAGCCGAGTTGATAAAGGGTCTAGTGAATGCAGTTCCGGGCGGTCGTAGGGTGGATCCTCTTAAGAAGAAGAGGAAGTGTAAAGCCAAGGATGTTGAGGTGGAACAAGAAGTTCATGTCGAGCCACCTCATTCTTCTATGGTTGAAGAGGCTCCCTTTTAATCAATAAATACACCATTTTCTTCTATATTTTTTACTTGTTTCGTATTATGCAACTTACTTTGCTTTTGTTTAGGAAATTAATTTGGATGCCCTTGCCGACTCCTCGAGGCTAATCAACTCTGAATTAATCTGAGCAGATTTGTTGATGCTCGCTGTCAATGATGATCCCTTTATTTATTCCACCTTAATTAAGAGTGTTTTGAGGACTATCTTGTGACTTCCTTGAGAGAGGGATGAGTTGGAGACTCAAACCCTAATGCAGACATCGAAGGTGATGTTCTTGCTGATAACTGAGGTTTGTTTGTCATTTTTATTTTACTTCTCTTTTTTCCCATTTTCTTATTATGTTTTAGCTGGAATCTCGGGAAGTCGATTTGGTGAGGAAGAGCCGAGATGTGGATCGGATGGAATGCACCCCCGAGCTCACCAACCAAGAGTTGGAAAAGGCCTCTAAACGGAGTACTAAGTTGGAGGCAGACAAAGCCCAAGAGGAGGAAGATAAGGCTGAGCTAGCGCGGAAGCTTGAGGAAGCCTATATGAGGGCTTAAGAGCTGGTTCTTTCTTACGATAATCTTCATATGACCATCTCGAAGTATGAGGCCGACATTCCCAAAGCTATAAATCAATATAGTCAAGGAATGCTTAACCTAGCTTTGGATGGTCGAGAGTATGGGATTTTTTAAGCTTGTAGGGCTTACCACCCTGACCTTCCCAACGATGTTACGGTAGGGATAAAGTATCATAACGAGCTAGATGAAGAAGAGACCGCCGTGGATGAGTCGGTCTTCGAGGAGAATAACGTTGAGAAGGAGGATGATAGTCCAACTTCAGCCATCCCCAAAGATGTCTAGGAGGCGATGATTAATTTTCTTTAAAATTTAAACTTATTTGTAAGGATATTTCAGCCATTTTTGGCGTTTGAATGATTAAGTTTATTTTTGAATGTGTACTCATTTATTCGCCTTAATTTATCGTGTCTTGATCATGAGTGTTTTTTCCTGCCCACTTTTAGTCTTTAGGGCCACCTCATTATTCCTCCTTAGGTTGTGGATTTTGAACTTAAACATTTTAGCCTATTGTTTTGAAATTTAGCTCATAAGCATTTGAATCACCTAGATGGCCTATTGTACCACCATTTTTGTAAATTTTTGGGTCTTAAGCATTTGAGCTGCCTAGATGGCCTATTATTTTTTCCATTTGTAAGTTTTTTAGGTCTTAATTGTTTGAGCCGCCTAGATTTATAGCACTTTTGGTTACATTTTGTGCAATCTAAAAGTATGATCAGTACGTAAATGTGCACATTTTTTAAATGAATTGCCTTTTATTAAATAAATTAAAAATTAGATCCGAGAATTTTACACATTCGAGTATCTATCTATTCTATGGGGCTTTGCCTCATTAAAAAACTAATAAAGGAAAAAACCTAGTAGGAAAATGTCCCATAGAAGGAAAAGGGGTGCGACCGCCTTGGTCCCTTTAAGAGTTGTTAGCCATGTAATATGACCTGAGTTTTGAGATGTTCCACGTTCTTGGGACCTCTTTGCCCTCCATGGTATGTAGCTTCCAAGTTGCTGCTACTACAACTTGTGAAACTTTATAGGGGCCTTCCCAATTTACCCTTAATTTGCCTTTGCATTCTCGTGCTTATGAGGCGATGGAATCCTTTAGGACCATGTTGCCTTCCTTAAGGTGGATTTCTTTCACCATTTTGTCATGGTTATTTGGAAATCCTGACCTTGCAGGCTGCCATGATGATGGAGGCCCTTTCAAGCTTCTCTTGCAAGTCATCCATCTAATATCTCATGTTGATGTCATTCTCCTTCTCCATATAGTACGCTACATGGTTAGAGGGCAAGCTGATTTCAATTAGTAATATTGCTTCGACTCCGTAAACCATTTAGAAATGTCTCTCTTCGGTATATGTGCATGGGGTTGTTCGGTATGCCCAAAGGATGTCGATTAATTCGTTCAGCCAAACACCTTTTCTTTCCATTACCCTTTTCTATATTCCTTGGCATTACATTTTGTTTGTGAACTTTGTTTGGCCATTTGTTTGTGGGTGGGCCACTAAGCTGAAGTGGTTCTCGATCTTAAGTTCTTCATAGAATTCTTGGAACTTGCAGGATTTGAATTGAGTGTTGTTGTTAGAGATGATTCGGTGTGGCACCCCAATTCGTGCTATAATGTTTTTCTTAACGAAGTCCATGATCCTTTCTAGTGTGATGCTGCTTAGTGTGACCGCATCGATCCATTTTGAGATTTAGTCGATGGTCACCAAAATCCATTTTCTCTAGCTGCTTGCTTCTGGAAAGGGTCTCGTTATGTCTATCCCCCATGTTACGAATGGCCAGGCGGTTAGTAATGGGCGTTGTACCGCGTGTGGGACAAGAGAATTTTATGCATGAATCTAGCATTGATGGTAAGATTTGACATATGTTTCTGCGTCAAGGTTCATTGATTCATAGTAAAGCCCAACAAGGCTAGCTCTTCTTACGAGTGTTGCCGTCACTTGGTGTGAACCGCAATCACCTTCATGCAGCTCTCGTAAAAGTTTTGCTCTTTCTTGAGCTATTATGCACTTTTTCCTGGCACTAGAATATGACTTCCTATAGAGCTCACCTTTCAGCAAGGAGAACCGCATGGCTCTTCTTACTCTTTTGGTGGCTTCTATCTTGTTTCTGGTAATCGATTAGTGGCCAGGTATTCGTATATGGGTTTCATCCATCCTAAGTCTTATTGCTCTATTAACAAACTTGTATCTGTCTCATTATTGTTTGGATGAATGACTACCTCATATGGGTATGTGAGGTTCTTCCATTCCCCTTTGCTAGAAGATGCCTTAGCTAATTCATTCGCCTTTTCGTTCTCTTTCCTGGAAATATGCTTGATTTTCTAGGTGGCTCACTTTGACTCTAGTTTTGCTATCAAATATCTAACCTTGGAGAGATGCACAACCATTTCAGCATCTTTTGTTTCGAAGTTTTGGTTGATTTGATTTGCCACCAACCTTGAATCACTCTTAAGTAATAATCGATCCAACGTTATCTTATAGGCTAGCTCTAGCCCCTTAATAACTGCCTAGTACTCTAATACATTATTGGAGGTGAAAAATGCCAACTTGGCTGCATATGAGAATCGAATTTTTCCATGGCCTTGAATGTACACACAAACTCCTAGTCCCTCCTAGGATGAGGCCCCGTCGACCAGGATTTCCCATTCTTCCATCTTAATGTCTTTGACAAGTTTGAGACTTGTGAATTCTATGACGAAGTTTACCAGTACTTGCCCTCCTTGATTTTTCAAATCATTGAAGGACCTTCTTAAGTGGGAAGTTAGTTGTTATTACCACAATGTAGACCTAAAAGTATGGCATGAGTCGTGTGGAGGTGGATATTAGGGCCATGATGAGCTTTTCGATCCACTGGTATATGAGTTGTGCATTTCTCAAGACCTTATTGGTGTAATATATCGTGAACTACTTTTATCCCTCTTCTCCAACTAGTATTGTTCCTACTGCCTCATCGGTAGTAGCTAAGTACATGTAAAGTACATCATTCGCTTGGGGTGTGCTCAAGAGTGGTGGCTTTCCCAGAAATTTCTTTAATTCCTCGAATGCTTACTGGCAAGGTTGATCCCATTTGAAATCCTTTTCCTTCTTCATGGCTTTGTAAAAGGGCATGCACCTTTTGGTGGAGAAGGATATAAATCTCCCTAAAGCGTTGATTCTGCCTTTTAGCCGTTGGATATAATTCAAAGTTTGAGGTGGCTCCATTTTTAGGATCACCTTGATTTTTTCTAGGGTTTGCCTCAATCCCCCGCTGTGAGATCAGAAACCCTAAAATTTTCATCCCTTTATGCCAAAGGTGCATTTTTTTGGGTTGACTTTCAAGCAATAATCTTATAGTACCTTAAAAACTTTATTGATATTTTTCGCATGGGAAGCCTCATCCTTGCTCTTAATGATCATGTCATCTACATATACTTCCTATTTGCCTATCTTTCTTTTAAACATCTCATTGACTAGCCTCTGATAGGTTGCTCCAGCATTTTTCAACACAAAAGGCATAATGGTGTAGCAGTATGTTTGTTTGTTGGTTATGAAGGATGTTAATTCTTCATCGGCAGTGTGTACGGGTATCTTGTTATACCCGCATTTGACATCTAACAACGAATAAACTACATAGCCTGTTGTTGTGTCTGCCAACTAATAAATGCTTAGAAGTTGGTAATTAGGAGTTGCCTTGTTTGAGTTGGTGAAGTCTATGCACATTCTATAGGATCCACTCAGTTTCTTTACCAGTACCACATTGGATAACGAACTCGAATACTGAACTTCTCTAGTATGCCTTACCTTTAAGAGCTTGGCCGCTTCCTCTTCAATGGATTGATGTCTTTCTAATGCATGTTTCATCTTCTTTTGGATAACAGGCTCGGCTCTTTAATTTAGGCTCAACTTATGTTGCAGTATTTCTGGCTTTATGCTGACCAAGTCTTCGAAGGATAATGAGAAGATAAGTTGTTGATCTGTAAGCACACATAATTTCCACCTTTACGTCATTAAAAAAGTTTTTCCCAATCCGAAGTGACCACTCTAGTCCTACCTTTAGTTCTTCCAACTCCTCAACCACCTCAATTTTATCCTTCTCATCTGGCTCGTATTCCTCCTCCATGAGTAGCGATTCTTTATGCAGCGAAGCCAAGCATGGTTCCTATGCTACTTGTAAGTTTCCCATTACTAGTGTCATTCCTTTAGTCGTTGGTATAAAAATACCAAGTCTATTGGGGAGATGAGCATCTGAGTTTCAATTTGAAAAGGTCTGCCTAAAATAATGTTGAATCCGACTAAGATGTTGATGATGGTGAATTCCACCTCCTAGCCGTACTTGTGTTTGAGGTTGCCCATTTCTACCTCTAGAGAGACTTCTCCCAACCACTGTCTGATCTATCCATTTAATCCAATGAGTGGTGAGCAGCTCGCCTAGATTCTGAAATGATATATTCTCAATTTTTCTACAACGCTCTTAGTGATGATGTTCATTGCGCTACTTGTATCTAACAGGATAATTCTAATTGTAAATTTTCCACCATTACCTCAACAACAATGGGGTCTGCGTGTGGTTTCTCAACCAATGAACTCTTTTTGAATGGTTTTAGGATTTCTGCCTCATCATTCACATTGGATTTCTTTGAGGATGAACTTATGGCTTTCTTTCTTGGCAACTCGAACTCCGATCCACTTACGATCACCATGATGATCCCTTTTATACCACCTGATTTTTTATTTGAGTCATCCTCTTTTTCATCCTCAATCCCATTTTTCCTTTCTTGCTTTTTAGTGATTCCCTTCTCTAAATAACTTAACTTCCCAACTTTGATCAAACCATGTACGATATCTGCTAGAGTCATGCAGATATCGGTATGATGACTTTTGGCTCTATGGTATTCACAATACTTATTCAAATCTCTTCCTAGAGGTACTTCTTTAAGGATTTTAGGGAAGCATATTTTCTTCTTCTTGGGGGTCTTATTCATTGCTACTAAGATTTGGCTTAGAGATGCGTTTAAGTTGGGGTGGTATTCTTCTTGATCTTGATGTTTATGCCTACTAGATCCGCCTCGATCTTTCAATCTCCTATCATCATATCTAGATCTATCATCTCTATTTGTTTCTTTCCCTAGCTATCTCTTCTCCTGATGAAATTTATTTCATCTACTAGAATCAAATTGTTGGCCATGTCAAGCAATTGTTGTAAACCTTTAGGGTTTCTCTTTAGGATTGCATTCCTAAGATCCCAATTCTAGTTCCCTTCAACATTTCTCCTTTGGCGGTGCTGAAGTATAGGTCTCGAGATTCCAACAAGCTTCATTAAAGCAATTGTAATATTCATGAAGGCTTCTTCGAGCCTTGCACTATCTCAAGTAAGCTCCTTGTTACCAATCCAACCAAGGTGGAGACTAGGAAGTGTTTGCAGATTGTGTCACTTAGTTTGTCCCAACTCCTTATGGAGTTGGGTGGGAGAGAAGTGAACCAATGTGCCACCTGGCCACCCGACGTGGCAGAGAAATACCTGCATATGTATGCTTCCGTAACCCCCACAATTTCCATGCGGTTTTTAAAATCAGCAGCGTGGTAGTTTTAGATCTTCTTTTCTTATGTACCTGTCAAAAGAAGGTATTTAAATAAGTTTTGGAAGGGTCTGTTCAAGAATATTTTTCTTAAAAGGTGAAAAATTGGTCCTGAATGTCGCCTCTAGGTAGGGTACTACTGGTTTTGTGAAAATCTTCTTGGCTTTCTTCTCAAATTTAGGATCTTCTTCTACTTCTTCCTTGCTTTGTGGCTCAACAATCCGCTTGAGCCTTTTAGTCTTTGGGATCGATTCAGGTGGCGTACCTGTCCCTAATCCTTAAATTGCTACCAATGTCTGGTCAATATCTCCAGGCGGTATATGATCATCCTTCATGGCGGTTATCAACCCTTGGAGTAGGGATAACATTGTTGATTGACCAATTGATCCCTGTCCCAAGTTAGGTTGCAAGGTGATTATGTACGAGACTATCATAATCATTGTAGAAGCGATTAGGGGATTTGTGTGGGAAATGACTGGTGTGAAGTTCAGCATTAAAGTATTGTTGTAGAGATGGGGCTACATTTGTCCTTGGGATACACTTTTAAAGTCTTCCAATAAAATAAGAGGTAGATCAGTTTCTCACCTGTTATAATCAATCAGGCCTTGCTTAGATCACCATAGATGACTCCTGAAGAGCAATATGAGTTTAGTATCAATTTTCGATATGCTTCCAGCTCCTCTAGAGCAATCTTATATGATGTTGTAGTTGAAGGAGTGGGTTGTCTCCTTCCATGGGTCCGCTATTGTTCGAGTTACCGACCATCACAAGCGGTGGTGTGATTGCGGAGGTTGCCACTGTGGAAGGTGGGTCGCTGCTGGTCCCGTTGTGGGCCATTATATTATTTTGAAATCTAAGGTTTTCTAGATGTCAGAACATTCTTTTGTGTGAATGCTTGAGGGAGTAAATTCAATCCACGCTCATCACACCAATGAAGAATTAGTCTGGAAAGTGGTTCCACGCGATAACTCTCTAACTGAAAGTGGCTCCTTTATGCTCCTGCCTGTCGTGACTTGATGATTTCTGCAAGATAGAAACCATCGCTATAGGAGACTAGTCATGTGACCGGTGTAGCCTCTCCTATTGTAAGCGGACGATAGGGATGTGATGGGTTGAGAGCGCGTAGAGATGAGAGGCGCGGTCCACCAGGAATTTTTTTAAAAAATAAAACGTCAGGTCTAGGACCTAAAAGGTTTGAAAGAGAAAGAGAAATATATTTAAATCATCACAACCCGAAATCACCGTCTCTTAGTGTAAAGTCGCAACCTGTATTAGCTCTTCCTAGAATAAAAATATTGTGAGGCTTAATGTTCAGGAGACGGCCCACTAAGACACTAAGATTCGAGTTCAGGATAAGTTGCTTACTTCTCATTGGATGATATTAATTTACATATAGAGAAAACCGTGTTTCTTAATTATGCATATTCGTACTTATGTCATTTTCGTGTTTATGGTATGATTTATCGTGCATGCGAGAAGCAATAAATACATACATAGTGCAGTAAATAAATGCAGAAAAATAAATTAATAAATTACAAAACCTCGGGGGATGCAACCACCCACCTAATCTATTAATTACATTTCCTTTTAAAAATAATTGTAATACTCGAAGGAAAATAAAATGCTAGGCATACATCTAACCTAATCTACTTGCATCCATAAAGGTAGCATAGGGTATAACACAACATGATTATTTACACGCATGTTCGATTTGATTTTGGCGAGGCCCGTATGGCCTAATTAAAATATCAAAGATTCAAATTCTTGTTTTAGGAGAAAAACGATTCATTTTATTTACAAATATGTTGCTCATTTTTATTTAATGAAAATGATCGCATGGCAAAAGGTGAGGTCTGTTATCTGGGAATAATTTTAATTCCCTTCGTGGGGGTATTCTAACACGATTTAATTATAAAATTTCCTCAATTAAATAAATTAAAAAGAGAGATAAAGAATAAAAGAAAATTACATAATAAAATAAATAAATGACGATTAAATAAATAAAAAGAATTAATAAAAGAAATTTAAACAATAAAATAAATAAAACAAATCCTAAGTCGATGACGAAAATTGAGTTTGTCTCAGAATTTAGAAGAAAAGGAAAAAAATAAAATATCACAATATAATACATAGGAAAAAGTAGCTCTAGGAACTCAGAGGCTTACCATTTTGTTGTGAATCCACTTCGACGTATCCGCTTGATTTTTGGGAGTGCTCCTTGTTCTTCTTGGTTTGATTTTATGTGAAAATGTGTTATTGTTATCTTAAAAATATTCAGAGTCAGACTCTAAAGTTGTTTTAGGTCCGAGAATATCTAAGAATTTTTGAGAAAAAATGAACGAAAATTGATTTGAAACTAATTAAATTCGAAACCCAAACTTATTTTGGATCTGAATATAATGAATGTATTTCTTGAAAGAAAGATAAAAAATTAGAGTTATTTTGTCAAGGAAAATGTTTCCTCATTAAAAAAATCCTCCTTTGTTGAGAAAAGAAAATATTTTTTTTTCAAATTTTTCCGGGTCGTTTTGTCAAGAAAAGAAAATTTTTTTCTAAATTTTCAGGTCGCAAACTATTGAAAATCCCCCCTTTTTATAGGGGGAATTTAGGCTCGCCAGTATTTGCAAGCGAGGCCATTGGTTTCATCTTTTATTTCTTTTTAATTTTTTTTAAATTATATACATATATTTATATATTTTCTTTCAAAAAAAAAACAAACGATTTAATTAAAATATTGGACCCTTAAATACATAATTAGGTCCTTAAAAATATTTTAAGCCTTCAAAGTTTTACTTAGAGGATTTTAAATATTTTTTATGGTCCCAAATATTTATTTAGGGCCCAAAACATTAATTTTTTACGAGGAGAGCTCCCATTTGAAGATCATTTGGAAAGTCGAAACTTATGTGATTTAAGGATAAAATCTCAAAAAGCAATCATCATCGAACACACATGCTGGTACAAAATCACGTGCTCACAATTGCCCCTCGTGTGATCACTACTGGTTGTGTAACCAGTATGATCACACGAAATGGAGCATAGTGATTGAGAATATACCTGATCGGTGAGGTTGGTAACTTCTTTGCCCTTGATCACTGATGACATGTGCCTTCCTTTTTGGTGTCATTGCCCTCATGAGATTGTTTGTTTCTTCCTTAAGAAACCCTTGGTGGTTGATTCCCCTTGTGGGCAGGTCAATCATTTCTTTCTACAGCATACTTTTATTAGTAGGCAACCATTTCCTTCTTTGCTTACGATCAACATGTGCCCCTTGTGAGTTGACCTTCAGTTGGCTTTGACTATTGGAATTGCCTGAGAAAGGTGCCTGAATCCATTTCAAAGATGATCCCATTGAGATAACCGTTTCTTTCTTCGGTTATGTTTCCTTATTAGGATGTGACTTGTTTCCCATGACAAATCAGAGAAAAGCATAATGTTAATACATTTTATGATGCATGTTTTATTTATTTAATTGAGTTCATGTGAAGAAAATTTTTACCCCTTCAATCAAAAATTAAAACATGATGAAGAAATGATTTTGATGAAAATTTGGGGATGTCCCGAAGACCGCTTCGTTGTTTTAGGAGGCTTTTATGATTGCAATGTTGCTTGAATGGACTTTAAGCTTGAGTGGGCCATCATCCTTCTTGATGTTTATAGGTTCCTCAAGTGGAGGTGGAGTTTCTTGTTTACAAGGATGGTGTTGCCCCAGTTTGGCATCGTCTTAACCTGTAAATGACATGATGCACATGTAATGTATGTATGACTTTATGCATAGATAATATTTATCACATGATGTATGTTTGTTTGTTGTAGGTATTGTGGGCTTCATTCATTAAAGAGCCTTCTCTTATGTTGGTGCATGGGTGCCCCTAGGATTTGTCTTGTTGGGGGTTCCATGGATGACTCCCTTAGAGTGATGACCATGGGTTTGTTCAATTAGATTCGAGTTCAGATCTTGGATCTACTATGAGGAGGGTCTAGATGAGTAGTTAATCCTTAAATGTGTAGGCGGTGCTCACTTTGATAATTTGGAAATCTTTTGCTTGAAGTGTTGTGATGATCAGAAGATATTTGTCCTAAGTTCTAGAGGAAATAAATGATGTCTTATACCATTTCAAGGATGAGATGATTAATTTGATATTTCTTTGGTCCTAATTTGTGCATAGACCACCCTTACGGATTTTCAATCTATCGAACCTTATCATAATTTTTTCCTAGACCGCCCTTTCAAGTTTTCAATCTAGCATACTCATTTTTTCTTTCTTTTATTTTTATTTTTTTATTTTTTCATTTTTTTGGATGTTTACTTGCAATATTCTACTGTTGACACGCAAGCAATCAACATATGCATATGCATAAAGATTTAGAAAAAAGGACAATTCATTGATGAAACTAACAGGGGTATAAATGTTTCAAATGATTTGATTCCTGCCATCAATTAGCCCTTCCAGGTTTTCTAATTAATGTGTTTGATTTTCTCTCGATGTCCTAGGTTTTATCTGAGCCGCCCTTTTCGGGTTTTCAACTCAGCAGACTATTCTTTCTCATTTTGAAAAGAGGCCCTAATTTTTGCTCAACTAGCAAAGTGCTAATTGACAGCCTAATTACAAATTGTTTTTATTGGCACTGCTTTTTATTGATTTATTTCTTTCACCTATGCGTGATAGCGATTGTGCCGGTCTAGGTTGATTTGATTGATAGATTGGTTGCCATCCATGTCCACGACTTCAATTATTGTCTCGTTTAACATTTTTGATCTCTTGGTTAGTGCTCATGCTACTTTGCTAGCTTGAGGTGTATGTGATGATGAGTCATTATGCTTAATCATTAGCATTTCCTTTTGAATTCAATTATTCTCCAATGATAGGTGATATTGTTGGGGAAAAAAGGCTTCTGATTCATTAGGTGTATCAATTGTAGCTTGATTCCATTGAGGGTGAATAGTTTATGTTCAATGATATTCCTTCAATGGTATAATGATTACCCCACAAATGATGGTGAGTTGTGCGATAGAGTTGTTGATGTGCTCAACAATTTGACTCCTTCTTTGTGTCTTTGGCATTTAGCCAGTTGTTTGACCTTTTTGGGGAACTTCAATCTACTCTGTTAACATTTCAGCCCTATTCTGGCTTCGATCATTTTTACTTTTGCTTGGTTGACTTAATAGTCAATGGATGTTTCATGCTCGGAGATCTTTTTGTCAATTTTACGTCATTATAGGATGAGGCAAATGCTATCACGCGTTCTCTAAGCACCTGTGTTTGTCTCTCACTTTCCCTCAAGAGTCAAATCATTTGAACTTATTAAAATTGTAGGGGACCCATTTATACCCAAATTAATTTCATAACATGACGTGTCACATGTGCTAAAAACATTATGCATATGTTTATGAGAATGTGTGATATCAATCAATGGAATATCAAGCGAGCAAACAAAGTTCAATTTATTTAAAAAATTTCAAAAGCCTCATGGGCAAAGTTGCCATAAGGAACTAATTTATTACATCATCATCCATTGGTTATCTTCCGATACTAGTGCCCCATAGATTTATACATGCATTCAAAGTGCTCAATCCTTTTCGCCTTGTCAAACACTTCTTGATAGCTGAAAATGATATCAAAATAAGAAGGAGAAGGTCCCCTTACTTTAGGCTGACTAATTGGACTGTCGATATTAAGGGTGACGTCCGGATTGGACACCACATCATGAACCCTTTCTTCAGGCTGACTTATCCCGACATATTGATGAATAAGCGATGCCAGTTGGTTGCTATTTGCAAAGGCATTTAGTGCATCTACAATCTCAGCACTCACTGACAACTGATGTATCTGTTGAGGATTTCTTCCCATAAGAAAGGGGTAATCCTCCCTTGTAATTTTGTCTCATGGATCAGCCATGCTATTAAAATTGAAAGATGCACGCTAGATTGAATCTGAATCTAAACCCGAGTCTTCACATGAATCAGTGTGCGGAACCCCCTCTAGATTGGCCATGATCGGAGAAATGCGGACCAAGCAGTGAGCAGGCCTTTTCCAAGCTAAGATACACAAGCAAAAGATTAGACCATGCATGTAAGATTCGTGATGCGATTCATGATGTGAAAAATGCATGAGATGTTTAACGTTATGGTTGCATTCACAAGGGGTTAATGTGCCATGATGCGAAATAAATAATATGTTTATCAATCCATTTTAAACAAACAGGTTAGTTGTTAGATAAAATGAAAATAGGTGAAAATGAAAATCCAACCCCTAAGAGTAGATTTGAGATCTGTAAGGTGTCCGTGTGACATTGTAGCATGATTAGTGTAAATGAGGTGGCCAAGTACTCATGTGGTAATAGGTAAATAGTTTGAGATTTCGTACTGTGACTATATCTCATGGAATGAGGAGGTTAAATTGATTCGGGTTAAGCAGTGTGACATACCCTGATGAAGTCGAATAAAATGAAAATAATTACTGTATGTTGCTATTAAATGAATGATTTGGTTATTTTACCCAATTAGGGCGGAGTAATGAATGCCAATGTAGTCATCACTTTTTTTAGGGTATGCGGTAATGCATGAATTGTTGCCTTGTGTTGGAAAATGGTTTAGGTATTAAGCGTATACCCTTGAGGATTGTTAAGGTAAGACTTTCGAAAAGAGTTCGCCCCATGTGGGCTTAGGTTTGGATGTCAATAGGGATACCACACTATGTGGGAAAATATAGTTTGGGTATGTATTTACCCCGTTTGGGATATTTAGTGTATGTAATAGCCACGTGTGGACTATGAGTTAGATATCGAGTGGACATCATGTAGGTAATTTCTGGGATATGTTATTTCCCCATGTGGGCTAAGTGTCGGATGTCAAGTGGACATCATGTAAAAATTCAGGTATAAAGGTACGTTCATGCTATACTGAATAAAGGGTTGGATGTAGAGTGGAAATCCTGCAAAAATGAGTGCATGTTCGCCCTGTGTGGGCTTAGAGTTGGATGTCAAGTGAACATCTCGCTGAAAAGGGGTAAATGATGTTCATGACTCTAATTGGTTTATGTTGTCCTAAGGTGATATGATCTCAAGTGTCAACTAATCCTAAGTGTGAGTGATACCTAATAAGCATCATGATGATGAGAACATGATATTTCCGTTTTAATTTGTTTTAATATCATGAGAGTGTGTGTTCAAGTGTCTGCATTATAATTCGTGGTTAGCATGACTCATTTGTAAAATGCGTGATGAATCGAAAGTAGTAAACATGTATCACACATCATGCAATGTCAAAACTTCCAACCATACAACTCCCGCGCATAGGGTTTTTTGGCTAGTTTCTATCCTAAGTTTGGTTCATCTTAGTACCACGGGGATACTAAGGAGCGCACCTGCAAGAAAAATATAACGCATGATCGTTTGTTGGGTAACACCCTAGGGACAATGCCTACGGCATATCAATATGAGGTTTGCTTTTTGATTATTGATGTAGAAGGTTCTTGTTGCACTAAAATACACTCCGAGCCTCTCCCCAAATTGGTTATAACGAGGGAGGTACATGCGATATGGCAACAAGTGCTCCACCCGCTCAAATACTATCTTTTCTCAGGGAGGCATATTAGTACAAGAGAAAGCTTTGCGGTAATAGGGTACCTTATACTTACGGACTAATCCCCTCTATTACAATGCATTATGAGGAATATATCATAATTAAGAAAATACGGAATAATGTGACCAATAATTTTAGGCACTTATCCAAAATCTAAAACCTTTGAAAAAAAAAATTTTTAAAAATCCCTAGCAGAGTCGTCATTGTGAGCGGATGATACGGAAAGCGATGGGTCGAGAGTGTGATGAGATTAAAGGCGCGGTCCATCGGGGTATTTTTGTTGAAAATAAAATATCGAATAGAGGATCCAAAAGGTTTAAAAGAGAAAGCGAAATAGATTTAGATCGGTCAAAACACGAAATTGTCGTCTCTTAGTGTAGAGTCGCCACCTGGATTACCTCTTCCAGGAATTAAAGTCCTATGAGGCTTAACATCTGGGGGACGGCCCACTAAGATACAAAGATTCGGGTTCGAGATAAGTTGCTTACTTCTTATTGGATCACATTATATTACATCTACAGAATACCGCATTTCTTAATAATGCATATTCATACTTCAGTCGTTTTCGTGTTTATGGTATGATTTATCACCCATGCGGAAAGCAATAAATACATACATAGTGCAGTAAATAAATGTAGAAAAAAATTAATAAATTACAAAACCTCGGGGGATGCAACAGCACGCCTAATCTATTAATTACATTTCCTTTTAAAAATAATTGCAATATCCGAAGGAAAATAAAATCCTAGGCATACATCTAACCTAATTTACCTGCATCCACAAAGGTTAGCACAAGGTATAACACAACATGAACATTTACACGTATGTTCGATTTGATTTTGGTGAGGTCCGTGTGGCCTAATTAAATCATCGAAGATTGAAATTCTTGTTTTAGGAGAAAAACTATTCATTTTATTTACAAATATGTTGTTCATTTTTAAAATCCTAGGCATACATCTAACCTGATTTACCTGCATCCACAAAGGTTAGCATAGGGTATAACAAAACATTAATATTTACACGTATGCTTGATTTGATTTTGGAGAGGCCCGTGTGGCCTAATTAAATCATCGAAGATTGAAATTCGTTGTTTTAGGATTAAAACATTTCATTTTATTTACAAATGTGTTGCTTATTTATTAAGAAAATGATCGCATGGAAAAAGGTGAGATCTGTTATCCGGAAATAATTTTAATTCTCTTCGTGGGGGTATTCTAACATGTATTTAATTACAAAATTTCCACGGTTAAATAAATTAAAAGATGAGATGAAGAATAAAAGAATTACATAATAAAATAAATAAATGATGATTAAATAAATAAATAGAATTAGTAAAAGAAAATTTAAACCATAAAATAAATGCTTGGTCGATGATGAAAATCGAGTTCGTCTCAAAATTTAGAAGAAAAAGAAAAGATAAAATATCACAATATAATATACAGGAACAAGCAGCTCTAGGAACTCAGATGTTTACCTTTTTGTTGCGAATCCACTTCGACGTATCCGCTTGATTTTCAAGAGTGCTCCTCGTTCTTTTTGGTTTGTTATTGTGCGAAAAATATGTTATTTTTATCCTAAAAATAATCAGACTCACACTCTAAATTTGTTTTAGGTCCAAGAATATTTGAGGAAAAATATACTTAAATTGATTTGAAAGTAATTAAATTCGGAACCCAAACTTGTTTTGGACCCGGATATAATCAATGTAATACTTGAAAGAAAGATGAAAAATCTATGTTATTTTGTCAAGGAAAATATTTTTTCAGTAAAAAAATCCTTCTTCTTTGTCGAGAAAAGAAAGCAGTTTTTTTTCAAAGTTTTCCTGGTCATTTCATCAACAAAAGAAAAATTCTTTTGGACATTTTCGGGTTCCAAACTGCTGAAAATTCCCCCTATTTCTAGGGGGAATTTAGGCTCGCCTGTATATTGCTGTCCTCGCCAGCACTTGCTGGCGAGGACAACATTGGCTTCCTCTTTTATTTTTTTTAATTTTTTTAAATTATATATATATATACACACACACACATTTATTTTTTTTAAATATATAGTTTTTTCTTTCGAAAAAACCAACGATTTAATTAAAATATTTTGGACCCTTAAATATTTATTTAGGTCCTTAAAAATATTTTAAGCCTTCAAATTTTTATTTTGAGGTTTTTAAATATTTTTTATGGTCCTAAATATTTATTTAGGGCCTAAAACATTATTTTTTTACGAGGAGAGCTTCCATTTGAAGATTATTTCGACAGTCGAAACTTGTGTGATTCAAGGATAAAATCTCGGAATGCCATCGTCGTCGAACTTGAGAGCTAGTACAAAATCCCGTGCTCACACCTATGCTTAAGTTAGATAGGATTTAAGAGAGGAGGCAAAAAGTTTTAAGTGATTAGAATACGTAATAATTGAATCTTATTTTAAGTCATTCCTTACAATTTCCCTATTAAAATTCAAGCCTGACCCGCCCGGATCGAAGTAATAATTGTTTGTATTAAAATATATTTAATTATTACATAATCACTAGTAAAAAAATTATATGTTAAAAAATTGTAATCTTTTTTGGTAAAGTTTAGCATCTGAACTCAATTTTATGACTTACACTACAAATGTATTTGAAATATTTTTATTGTAATTATTTTTTTTGTTAAAAAATTAAATGATAGGCACGCAGACGGGGCCTTGATTTCGATTATTTTATTAAGGTCCGGCTCTTTCCGAACCTAACATATATTTTTTAGGGTAATTAAACTATATACCAAAAAATGTTAGATTTTATTGCTTTTTACCATAATGATGAATTAATTTTCACTTTGCCATTTTATCATATTCTTTTTTTACTTTTACCCATTTTTGCTTGTGTTAAATTAGCCTGACACATGGTTCCACGCACTAACTTACTGACTGAAGTTGACTCCAACGCTCCTCTTAGCTGTGGTCTGAAGGTTCCTGCAAAACAACAACCGTCGCTATGGGGGACTAGCCGTGTGACCGGCAAGGAGTTTTTTAGTGAATTTAGAATACGTACCTTTGCGTGGTGACCCAAAGGGTCCTTTTATATTCTTTAAATGTCCCCTAGTCTAATCCAATAGTGTGAATCAACCAGAGTTCTAGTTTGAATAAATCTTTATCTTATTGATAAGATGAAGTTTATCTGAATTGAGAGTTCCAATTATCGAAGGTCTATTTGTAAACTTAGACTCTTAATTGAACTCTTTGCTCCCAAGGCATCGGGGTCGGTCCAGGCGGACATGCCGACTCAGCTTGGTGGCCACCTGGACACCTCTTTGAAATTGGGGAAGACTTGGTTTCTTCCAAATTTAGGACGGATAGAGTCCGCCTAGATGATTACCGAGGCTTTACCCTCGGGGTGGATGGGATCTACCTGGATTGGCAGGAACATTCCTAGCCTCATCGTAATATCTTTCCCTGCTCCAGGCAGATGTAATCGGCCTTGTGGTTTTGAGTGGCATGCACGTGCCTGTCATTATTTGACTATGTTAACAGAAGTCCCACCTTAGTGTGGGAGCTTCTTAGGAGCTTATGTTTGGGATTCGTCTAGTCCAGGAAGATTTATCAACATGTGTAGATCTAGGGCATACGTGTCTTGAGCGCCAAATGAAAAGTTTATAACTTTTCAAATTTCAAACGTGAGGTAGGCAGTAACCCACGTGTCATGCAGGGGGAAAGTATCCCTTCGCATGTCATTTCACCTCTATATAAAGGTTTCATTCTCTTATTTCACCATTTCTGAAAATTTTCTGTCCTCCTATCCCAGTGATCTGCTTTGTGCGTTCCTCTCCAACCTTATCTCTAACTTCATCTTCAACTCTAATCCTCTTTACAAGTAAGTTTTCAAAAACTTCTTTATTTATCACAATTACTTTTTGCAGAATTAGCATGATATTTATTCTTCATTTCTACGTCATTTGAGTTCTATGATGAACACTTGTTGTATACATGTTTGATGTTGTTGATGTTCCCCAAAGTTTTGAATTGTAATTGAGCTATTGATGTGTTTCTAAGCACATGCTTTAGCGAAAATTGACCATATGTATTTGTGAGCACGGGATTTTGTACCAGCTCGCGCGTTCAATGATGACGGCTTTTCGGGAAATTTATCCTCGAATCACACAATTTTCGACCATCCGACGATCTTCATATGGGAATCCTCCTCGGACGATTTAAATTATTTAACTA
>CATIWQ010633717.1:0-14545 GCA_949673415.1 Euphorbia schlechtendalii | reverse complement strand
CTAAGTCTTTTATGTTAATCAAGTTATATGCGTTGGCGTTAATTTTAAGAGTAGTTTCGGGGTTAACAATATTGTGTATAATCACTGGATCTGTGATATAACGCTGTTTAGTGAGCCAACATTTTTGGAATGGTAACTTGCTAAATGTGGCTATGTGAGAGCGACTAGTATTAAGCATAGTATTAATGTTGTCTAGGTTTTTATAATTGTCTTATTTCGTTTGCGCTAGACTTAGAAAAGTTATTTCATATGTTGCTCTGCGGCGAATCATTGAATATCTGAGTATCTAAAACCGAATCTATTAGATAATCTAGAGGGTCAGAACAACTTTGTTAAACTTGCTTGTTTTCTCTGCTATACTTGTTCGTAGTGAAAATCTATTTATTTAGAGTTTCTAATCTATCACATCTATATTTACTCAACTTTTCGTTCTAATCTTCCTACTCATAAAAATCCTTAATCTATTTTTATTTTTTACTTTTACGCTTCCCTAGTTATCTTTAGACCAGGTTCCTTCCCTGTGAGTTCGATATCTTTTAAAACTACATTGCAACTGTATACTTGCAGTTATCATCATTTTTCTATGTGGTAAGGGGTACTGAAAACACCTAATTTTATATGTGAACAAGTTTTTGACGCAGTTAATAGCCAACAGTTCACGAGATTTTGGAACCATATTTGATCAAACTTATCAGTAGAAAAGTGGTGATCAAGTTTTTGGCGTCGTTGCCGGGGATAAGTCTTTCGGAACGAGTATAGCCAAAAACTGACGATCAGGAATTTCCTGGATAAATCTGAAGTCGCGAATAACACTTTCAGATTGAAATTTATTAGGTCGGTTCACCAAACTTTCATTCGGATAAAATCAGAAAATATGTCAACAACTGGAATTTGATGTTTGCTGTGAAAAATACAACCGAATTTTTCTGTGTTGTGACCAATTTCGTGTTTGGTGAAATAAATAACCAAAATGTCAATAGACATGTTTCGAGTAGCTGTCATGTCTAAAGGATATCTTTTTTTCGAGTTTCAGTTATGTCCAATTGACGCACCGTTTCGGTCCAAAAATTCATTTTTCGGATGAATTTTCCAAAGGATGCGTTTGTTCAGGAATAAAAAATTTTCAAGCTGACCTGGAGCCCGGGGCGTTGCCTTAGGACCCCGCCAGGGGCTGCCTTGAACCCCGCATTCAGGGTCGCTGCCCCTGGACCCCCCAAATCGTAACCGTACTCAAACAAGTGTGCGCTCCGCACTTTCTTAACTTGTTCGATGAAATGTTACGATCACATTAATCAAAACCAGTCAATTCAATTACACTAAAATACTAACACAGGTACCCCGATATTTTATTGAAATGTGGCAATAAAATGTACTTTTTTTCCTGATGTCAAATATCAGGGTAAAATTTAGGGTTTAGGTAGAGTGTATGCGTAGGAGCACTCGAAGGGGTCTAGTGTAGGGAGGGTGTTTGCAGTGGGAAAAAAATAACAGGAATAAGTTCAATTATTTGGAGGAGCTGAATAATTTATAAAAGGGACCTGAGGTTCACTGCTGCTGGTTTCAGCTAATCTAAGTGTACAAAGCTTACGTAATAGGTCTCATTATTACAACTTTGCATGACTTTCGTGGTTCCGAGGATTTCCTTTTTCCCTCCATGAAAACCGGAAATATGGTACTTAAACATTTATCTTCATCTTAAAATCAACTAAATAAACCAATATGGGAGTTTATACCTTTAATCAGACTATATTTATTTTAAAACTTCTTGTACTTTACAACAATTAAATTGCATAAAATCATAAAAAATTAATATGTTCCCTAAGCTAGCATTCTTCACATTTTAATTAAACTAATCTGAGTTAGAAAATTTTCATGCATGATTAAAACATGTATCATTTGGCTTAATTATATCGGTTCATATGATATTTTTTTTGTCATGTCAAACGGCGTATAAAAGTTGATTGTAACATGTTAATTAAAACAAATGTTAAGAACTATATAGATAAAAAAAGCCAAATCCAAGGTTGAATTGATAATTTTATTTGTCATTGGGAGGCTGAAATACACCTTATAGTTGTATTTTCTGAAACATTGAGCCTCAAAGTTCTCTGATTCGAGAATATCGTATGTTTTCCCAGATGTTGTCAAAGTTCCATTCTTTCAAATTTGAGTAAGTATATATAAAGAAAAATTATAATTCCACAGCGTCCTATAATATGCAACTCCTGAGATTTATAGAGTTCATAAATATAGTCTTAACCATTAAAGTAAGGCATTCATTGCTACTTTAAGTCTATGATTATATTAGGTTTTGATTGACGAATTCATAGAAAAGTTGTTTGTTGTTTTTCAACATCAAACAATAATTGTAATCAAACATTTACAATTGCTTTTTACTATTTTTAAAACAGAAAAATATGATAAATAATAACAAATAACTAACTATCTACAACGATTAACATAAACGGCAACAGGCAGACAGTTGCGCGCCTTTAATTAATATATTATGAGATGGAAAGTGCCAAAAGCATACTGTCTGCTGCAAAGCAAATTTCCCTAATTGTGCCACTTTAGCGGGTAGTATAAATAAAAACTGTTTAAAAGATAAAATCCAGATTTCTATTAATAGACAAACACAACACTGATATCATATTAATAATGTCAGGATAATCAAAACCCTCTATCTTTAGCCACTCATTACCCCGTACATTAATTAATTTCATTTACTAATATAAATTTTTTTACCGATCTAAACAATAGGAGTAACTGCCAATTTTGCATTAATTATTGTGAACATTTCAATCGTTTTGTTTAATTTCTTTACTTTGTTAAAATTAGCTCTAAGTTGATTATAACGGTACATGACAAACTCCTTATTACCATAAGAACTAGTCATTAACACCAAATGCAAATAAAATTTACTGATTTGTAAACTAACATCTCACATTGCGTTTTTAATTATTTATAATTCCACGTCAAGCTAAAAATTGTTGAGAAATTGTGGATTTTACCCATATGAAATTTCACTTCAATGAAATACCCTTTTTGAAACTTTTTTTATTTAATTACCCCTTTTTAATATTTTTTTAATAAAATACCTTTTTATTAAATTATTAATACTCTTTTAAAGTATTTTAATTATAATCGAATCTTCCTTTTTAATTAATGTTTATTATGGCAGTTTTTCAATTTATAAGATTCTCCCTTATCAGCAAAAATTGTAAGATTTTTTATTAAAGTTTTTTATGGAAGTTTTTTAATTAACGTTTATTATGACAGTTTTTTAATTACAACCGTTTCTTCCTTTTTATTAACGTTTATTATGATATTTTTTTTATTTTATAAGATTTTCCCTTATCAACAATGATTGTAAGATTTTTAATTAACGTTTATTATAGAAGTTTTTTAATTAATGTTTATTATGATGGTTTTTTAATTACAACTGTTTCTTCCTTTTTATTAACGTTTATTATAACAGTTTTTTATTTTGTAAGATTCTCTCTTATCAGCAAAGATTGTTCTTCCTCAATTGAATTCACGTTAATCAGTATTTTCTTTCTCGTTAATCATGGTTCTCTAATTCTTCTTTTGTTTACTTTAAATTGTTTCTAAATAAACTATACACATTGTAGTCAAACCCGTACACATTATCAAAATTAACTTTACACATTATATAATTACAACCATACAATAGTAGCTAAATCCATACACACCAAAACGAACTATACTTATTATGCAATTACAACCATACAACAGTAGCCAAACTCATGCACATCAAAATGAACTATACGCATTATACATGTATAACCATACAACAGTAGCCAAACCTATACACTCATACACAATATACATTTGAACGTTATGTCCGAGTGGTGTTTCTTGCAGAATGTCTGGTCCTCAACTCCTCATCTTCTTCTTGTTCAAATCTATTATAAATGATAAAAAATGTAAGCTTCAAACGCATGCAATACAATCTATACAAATTGACGATAAATCAATACAATTAATAACTATAAAATTATACAAATACATATACATATACAATTACAACCATACAACAGTAGCCCAACTTATACACATTATCAAAATGAACTATACACATTATACAAACACAACCATACAACAGTAGCCAAACTCATACACATTTTCAAAAACCATTTTCATAATTCAAATTCTGATTAAACATCTTAATCAAACCCCAACCATTTAAACCATACAATTTCTAAAAAACCATATTTAGAATTAAAATCATGGTCCAAATCTCGATTTTTACCACAATCAATGGTAATCCCAACCATATAAACCATACACTTTCCAAAAAAATGCAATTTGATGAGATTTGGTACTTAAGAAACCCTAAATAGTATAATCTGACAATGAGAATCTAGTGAATGAGTTTCAAACTCATATACACCATACATTTTAGAAATAATCTCAAAATAGAAAACTTAGTTTATAGAAGAAATCTCTGATTAGTTTCTAATCTCCCACCTTCTTTTATGTTGTTACTGCAGTTCCTTTTTTTCCGATTTTGGTGTTAGGGTAATGATTTTGATGGAGAATCTAGTTCAAGAAGGGTGAAACCGATTACAAGTTTACCTATTTTGCAGCTTGTCCGTCTTTTGCAGATTTCTTATTGCAAATTAGTAGAATCGAGTTCAAGATTCCTTGTTATTAGGTAAATGATGATGGAGAAACGGAGGTTAAAGAAGGTTAGAACCGTTTAGAATTGTTCCTATTTTGCAGCTCGTTGTGTTCTATATGACATGTGCTGCCAATCGTGGGTTAATTAATTTGAGGAGATACGGTAGTTAATTAAAGGAAAAATATAAATTTGAAAAAGAGGTATTTTGTTAATTAGTTTATCCAATTGAAGTATTTTATTAAATACATGGATGCAAGTATAAAACTGATATCTTATGGAGTATTTATATAAAAAAACTCAAAATTGTTTCCCAGTGAAATTCGGGACATTTACATGTGCATATAATTGTGACTGTTTTTTTTATAAAGTACAGTTATTTTGTCCATCATCATTCATCACCATAATTTTTGCTTAGAATTAATTTCTTTTTTTTAGGCTTTACTTACTTTGTTACTATTAGAAAAACAAACTATGTTTCATATTTGAATTTTATTCTAAATATGACACTAGGTGCGTGAGTAGTTGGTTGAGAGTTCAATAAAAAGTGAATCCACATAGCTAACTTCGGTAACACAGTAAGTGTTTTAAGTTCTAACTAGAAAAGTTTTGGATTCGAATTTCAACCCTACTGAGACGTATAGAAACTATGTGAAAAAATTAATCTGGGTCACAAAAAGGCTCAAGATACTCTAAACAAAACTAAAATAATGGTAAAAAGAAACTTAAACCTTAAGAGTAAGGATTGGAAAAGAGATCAATATAAAAGATGAGTTAATGAAATAATGGAGGTAGTTAGTAAGGTTTGGGAGAAATGATGAAAAACAATGAAAGCAAAGGTTGGGAAATTGACCAACTTTTTTTTCCAGCTCAATTGACTCAAATGTGGACCTCTCTCTCTCTCTCTCTCTCTCTCTCTTCCTCTTTCCCTTTCTTTGCCATCATTTTCTGTATATAAAGAATAAAAATACTCCACACATTTTGTGGTCTGCACTGCTTACTCCACATGCTTAACTTTGTTAAATTAAAAAACAAATTGTCTATGTTTTTACTCATATTCTTCTTGTTGTTAAGATTTGTAGCACATACAATGAAGTTGCTCTTAAATCAAAAACCTAATTCCCTCTCGTGAGTAGGGTATGTTACATGCATTATGAACTGAATACCTAATAATCTTACCATCTGCTCTATAGACTAGAAAACTCGTATAAACACTCAAAGTCCTACAACAAGTTGGTCATTATAAAATTAGAGGTAACCTACAACTGAGGGACTGGTTGGTTAGCTAGAGAAGTAACCTGCAAAATCAATATATATTCAAAAGTCCTACACAGCCTAGATTGGAAGTGAAAGGGAGGGAGGTACAATAATACACTTATCTTATTCAAAGTAATTTCACATTGGTAAAGCAGGAAATTATGGTAGTAGAAAAGATAGATAGGGTGAGAAAGAGTAAGACACAGTGGGTGACTTTGATAGGGAGAGAAAGAGATGAATGCACGTGATCTAACAAGTGTTGTCTCCATAACATCCCATCCTCTATCAAAAACATAACATCAAAAAACATACAAAACAATTCTAGAGGATGGTTACATTGTGGGACACAGACAAGAAGCATCATATAATTGCCACCTCTAGCTCATGCCAGCTCTGGTTTACCCTCAATAAAATTCAATGTCACTTTCATTTTTCAGCATGGAAAATGGCATGAAGACAAATAAAAACACCAATGTGTACCACAAATGCAAACTTATGAACTCAATTGATACCGAAGTTCATTAATTGATCATATGCATCCAAATTGAAAGGCCATATTTTAGTCTCCACAAGCTCTTCTTATATTGAAACTACCAACATAACCATGTTCCCTCTAAATTTGATTCATCAATCAGAATGCATTGGTGGCCAAAATTTATTTAGTAGCTTTCTTCCGACTACAAAAAGAATGTATCTGCCAAAGACCAATTTTCTAATTTCTATTTCTCCGATGTAACATGATTTTCTAGCAAGTAGGCAATTATACATACCAATTTCTACCATCAAAAGATTCAAAGCAAGGCACAAAAGAGATGGATCTTGCATGAGATGACAAAGAATTTAAAAATGTTTAAACAAGAGAATTGAACCTTAATCACTAAATAAGCTGAGAATACATTATTAAGCACATTACCAAGTAAAGCAGTGATATCAGCAATGCTATCTTCAGCATATGCTGATCTCTATGTACAATTGCCGCCAAGTGTTTAACTAACCTTTCTAATCCATATGCTTTATGCTTCTGCATGCATAATGAACAATTAAAGTGCATAAAGGGAAGTCACCATAGTCAAAACAAAAATGGATACCGAATGCTTTCACTCTCAGTTTGCTGCATCAACAGAAATCCCACTTGATAGTTTTTTGTACTCAGCCACATTTCTGCTATTCATATCTCTAGTCAAAGGCAGCATTGGTGAAGATGCAAGCGAGCTGGTTCGGTCAGGCAATTCTGCAGAGTACAGCCATAGAGCCATGTAAGAAATCTTAAATAGCCTCGTCAAGTTTCATCTGAAGAGTGAAGAGACTTGAGTAAACACAATTTTGGTGAAGAGTCTTGAGTAAACACAATTTTTGTTCGTTCTTTCAACTTCACAGATTCTTGTAAAGTGATCCAAAATACAGAATCATAAAAACAGGTTCTCTCTAAAGCAAAAAGCATAGTGCTCGTATTTGAAATAAAATATTTACATTAACATATCCTCGAGAAAATGCTGACCTGGAAGTTTGTTATCGATATAAAATGTAACCAAATTTACAGTATACCTACAAAAATGCCAAAACATGTCAAAGTCCATCAGTAAAGTCTCCAGGGAATGTAATTGAAAACAAAAATGAAACGTTACCATGCAACAACTACGTCAACTGTGTAATGTTTGCGAGAAGATATAATAAGAAGGCTCTGAATGACAGCAAGTAACCAGGCAAACTGCTTTATGCACCTGCAGGAAAACCCAAAATTAATGCCAAAAACTGAGAATCAGCCAACGGAGCACCAAAGAAAAGAAAAGGAAAGAATAAAAGAGTTGAAAGAGAATAATGCACTACCTCCTTGAGCCATACATGTAATACGTGCGCACAAAAACAATGGTAAAAATCATGTGTGACGAAAAGATCAAATCACCACAGCCATTATTAACCCCTTTGGAGACTGCACATTTTTGTAAATCAGTTCGTGCAATTTGAGTGGGAGAAACGAAAATGAAGACTGTATTGCTTGAAACTCACAATTGATTATTAGAAGTTCAACAACAGTCTCTGGGGAAGGCAGCGTGGCAACTTTTGAGCCCTGAAAGAGACAGTTGTACCTGATTGTAAAAGATTGCTATAATTATAAGATAACTTAAACGATGGTCAACCATTTGGAACTAGTACCAACAGAAAACTAGAACTACGAGAAGCTTTGATTAAAAGAGAAATTTGAACATTTGCAAGGTGTAGCAACAGAAGACCATAACTAAAAGAAATATGTACCAAGCAAATATTTGCAAAATTATACCACATGGCAGTGATAGTTTGGTCCAGGAAGGTGAGTTGAATAGAACGAAACAACCCGAAGAATCTGACAAGCCTAGAAACGTATAAGAAATCAGTAAAACTGATCAGATTGTGAAAACACCATAACATCATAAAGAAATCTAATGTAGAAATGGTAGTGGTGATTAAAGGATATAATGAAGATTAACAACTCGTGACTTAAGGACAATATCTTCTTGCAATATGGATGTATGATGTGCGCACATTCTAATGGCTGAAGAGTGAGAAATATGAACTATAAGCATCATTAAACTGATAGTAAGAAACTTTGATATAATTCATTTAACTCTGTGGAACAAGTATAACAACAATATAACAATACAAATAGAAGCCTGCGTACAGCTCAAAAAATAAGCAGAAAATGGAAGAGGAACAACAATATATCAATAGGTCCAAATAGAAGTCTGCATGATTCATCAGATACAACTTCAAATAAGCAAGAAAGAGGAAACCGCTTACCACTAAATATGCAAGAACCCTGCACCAGATTAAACATGTATATATCTTTTTCTGCTGGAAAACAAATGGGTGAAGAGTCCACTGCAACAGAACTGACACTTATTAGATCAACCAAACCAAAAGACCACTCACTTGCAATTAATGAATAAACACAAGAAATGGTTCAGTCATGCAACTTAATTGCTTCATCTCTTTAAGTAATTAAGTAAAGGCGTAAAATTTAGAGCCCTAATCATCTTGTCTATTGCATCATTCGAAGGCCTTAGCAATAGTCTATACCATTATAAAAAAACTCAATGGAAGAAAATCACAAAATATTTATATACTGAAAAACAAGAAAAAACAACTATGCAAAAACTTGAGTTGGGTGAAAGTAACAGATCATCGAGACACGTGACGATGCAAGTGAGAATGCAATATAAAGTCAGAAATCATATAATAAACTTTACTTACCAGAACAAAAGAAGAAAAAATGAAAATGAACAGAGTCTCGCTTATATAAGCTTTCTCCTGACCAAGTTCCTGGAAAAGCCAAAAGAAACAAAGGTTATTGGTCTGCAATTTAACATCAAAGAGGCAAAATTCACACTATATGCAACAGTTGCACTCACGGGAAGAATAGAATAGCCAGAATCCGGAAGTGTTGGTCCTGGCCTATGCAAGTAATGGATACCATGAGCAGCTAACCCATGTATGTACTGAAGAATAAAAACATAAGAAAGGACAGCATTCGCTAATCAGGAAATTAAATCAGAGAGTGTAATCAGGAAAACAATGCCAAACACCATATGCATTGCTTTTGAACATTCTGATCAATCCACTTGTTAAATCTACAACCATATATTTTCAATCTTATCCAATAGAAAATTGAATGTTTGCACAGGGCAAGGTATACAAATTAGAAAGCATTTACATATTTCAAAACCTGCATTTCCAATAGAGCAATATGTACTATCTATAAATGCTAACATTGCAGAGAATCGGAAAAAACAGAGAATCGTGAAAGGTAAACCTGGAAAACAATCCCAGCAAAAAGTGGCTTCCAATTCTCAGCAACAAGTGAGACTTCAATTGACGTTTCTGCTCGGATTTTTCTCCATAGCTTTCAATGGAGATTGAATAAAAAGAAATCAGAAACCCGATCAAGCAAAATATAAACCATTACAAGAACAATAAAAATCGAGGAAGAGCATTGCATTGCAGAGAAATAGAAAAACCTTGGAACCTTCCCGATCGAGGTGGAGCAACATTATGAGTTTGTCATTAATAAACACCAGCACACAAAAAGCCACTCTATATATCAAACGGTGAGATTTTGAATTGATTTTCCGTTTTCTTCTTTCTGTTTTAGATTCAAATTTTAGAGCGAAACCTAAGATAATGACAAAATCCGATTCTCTTCTATCAATTTCAACTTTAAAATCACATTTAAACTGGGTTTGTTACATGGTCATATGCAAGAGGAGTCGGTGGTGATTGGGTGAACTAATATTAACCGTTGGATTGAGTGATTAAAATCACAATTCCAACAAAATTTAGGTTTTGTTTGAATTTCCTTGCATATCATTCTTCCAAAACAACAATGTTAAACTAGAAATGGTATTGTTTTCAAATTAATGTTCAAATAAGTTGTTTTCACGTACATTTTTATGATATATATTTTGATTTTAATCAACACATTTTAAACATTCAGACTATTTAATTAGAAATTGGTTAATTTATTCTTTCCAAAATCAATTTTACTGTTACTTGGAAAAGTTTGGAGATGAAACTTTTCATATAAACAATTTGAAAAAGCACAAACAAACTAACCCTTATTAGTTGGACCAATAAAACTATATATTATGATGGATTTGAATTAAATAATTAGAAATAGAGAGTAGTAAACCAAAAATAACATGTATATGAAAATATTCTTTTTCATCTACAAAATTAATTAAATATAATTTCATTGAACAGTAAACAAAAAATTCAAAAGTATTAATATAGTAAAAATGTATTGTTTTACATGTTTACTTTATTTTTAATTAAGTGAACATCGTTTTACTTTTGTTTTGATTATCACATTATCCATCTGACGGTTACAAGTGTATTTGGTAGAATTACATGTTAAATAATAAGTTCACCATTTATATTTGAATGTCCCCTAAAGATATTAAAAGTTAATAGAGATTAGATTTATTGATTCAGGATGTATCTGTATGGAGTTTGTCTGTTCCAGTCGACAATGGCAACAACTTTTTAAACATAATGAACTTCAAAATCCATGCAAAATCAGAAATCTATATAAAAAATATCTGACGGTCTAAGTTGATAAAAATTATTTATTGACAACTATAAAATGCCAATTTAGAATCACAATTGATATGTTTTTGTTACATTTTATTATAGTGGTTCAGATAAACATATAGGCACACATAATTATTCTCTAAAACATAGTTTTTATGAGAAGAGAAAGAGTACGATTAGTTTACTTCACAATGCTGCAGGGCAGGCAACAGTTTCTTACGCATATCAGGAGACATGTCCATAGCTACAGTATTGGGCTTTACATGACAATATGGGCTTTACATGACAATATGGGCTTTTGCGTGTGTACTTTTTGGACAATCTCGTTTTCAGAAAATATTTTGATTAATAAGTTACTTAAGTATTTTCTACTACTCCTTATGGACATTAATTTTTGGTAAAATTCTACAATACATGAAATTGGTTGTACCTTAGCTCGGAAATAATACTCTGCGTGTTCACTTACCATTTTTTTAATGCTCTTTATTTGAATCATTACCCATAATCTATATATTTTTCCACTTATAGAACTTATGGGGTCTTAGAGTCCGATGATATGTGTTGTTTTGACCTTACTTCATCGAAAGATATTGATTAATTTGATTCTTCGAGTAAATTGATTCAATAATATTGATGAAGATCTTTAAATTATCCTTCAGAGATGAATCTTGTCTTTTTTTCCCTCGGCTTTGGTTAAATCCACTTGGTATAGCCATCAATTATATGTATATAACAACCGATTCCGATTCCTATTTAAATGTTGGATGATAATCTTAAAATTTGTTGAACAAGGCAAGATGACAGTGATACATGAAATATATAAACTAAATGCATCAACACTCTCGTAAAGTTGATTCTGAAAACCGGATGCCACCCTCAACTTTCAAAAGCATCAGTTACCTCCATCAAATTGGCAAAAGGGACCAGTTAACTCCTTCAACTTGGCAAAAGGGACCAGTTACCCCCTTAACTTGGCAAAAATGCGCTAGTTTGCCCCCTAAATGCCACGTGTCAAAATCTGGTTGGAGAAAGAAAAATCAGAAAATGACATCTTTGAAAAATCAAACCAACCAGATTCTGACATGTGGAGTTGAGAGGGTTAACTGGTGCATTTTTACCAAGTTAAAGGGGGTACCTGATCCTTTTTGCCAAGTTAATGGGGGTAATTGATCATTTGAAAGTTGAGGGTGTCATTTGATTTTCAAAACCAACTTTAAGGGGTCTTAATGTATTAGTAAAATATATATATAAAATCAATGTCTCCAAATTCCAGCAAAATAAAATATTTTATGTTAACAAAGTAAAATATTAACAGGCGCGTACGAGTCACGCAAGATCCCCAAGCGGATGTAATCCGCCTGGAATAGAGAGATTTACTGGTGATGCTAGGAATGTTCTTACCGATTCAGACGGTTCTAATCCGACTCGAGGGTAAAACACCATGGCTCATTCAAGCGGATTGGACCCGCCCCGAATTAGGAGGAAATCAAGTCTTTCCTTAATCTCAGAGGAGCGTGCAGGCAGTAACCAAGCTGAGTCGGCTTGTCCTCCTGGACCCACCCGACGCCTCAGGAGCTTTGAGTCCAATTAAGAGTCTAAAACCTCAAAAGAGACATCAATAATTGGACTCCCAATCCAGATAAGCTTTATCTTATTAACAAGATAAAAGATTCACTCAAGCTAGAGCTCTAGTTGATTCACACTCTTTGGGTCAGACCAGAAGACGTCCTGAGAGTATAAAAGTTCCTTTGGACCACCACGTAAAGGTATGTATTTTGAATTCACAAGAAATTACTCCTTGCCTTCTCACTTAAATCCGATCTAACTTAAGTATCGGAGAGGTTACGCCGGTCACACGGCTAGCCCCCATAGCGACGGTTTTGTCTTGCAGGAACCATTAAACCACAAAAGAAGAGGAGCGTTACGAGATACCTTCAGTCAGAGAATTAGCACATGGAATCACGTTCCAGTCCTAATTTAACATTTTATAATGTTAGACATGTCAAGGAGCAGCGGCAAGAGGCTGAGGTTTGAGCATCGTCCCGCTCCAACCACTGAAAATTGAAACTCTATCATATATAATATTTGGGTCAGTGCATCATTCGACCAGCGGAAACAGGAAAAAAATATAGCAAGTTAAAAGATCAAAGTGGTTTACCTCATTTGTGAGGGAGACACCACACGCATAATTTATAAATATATTGTACATGGTTCAACAAGTGTTGGAAAGACAAATTAGTATGGAAATTAACAGACAGGTAATGAAAGGGAGTGAAAAACAAGAGAAGTAAGATTGCAACTTGCAAGTATGAAACCACATCTGCAAGTCTTCGATCGCAATCACCTATCTGTGTTGGAATTTGTTTGTTTGCTTGTTTCATCATGACACTGTGCTTCCAAAGTTTCATCTTTTTGTCTTGTTTTGGTTTGTCGTTACAAGTTGTATGCAATTTTGAGGGTTTCATTTGTTGATGATGACCATAACCACACGTCAAGGCATCTTTTTCTTAAGAACTAAACGTATATCATATGCATATTGGTTTTGATAAAATTTCCAAAGCATAACTGCATCCCATCATTTATCACGCTTGAACTACGTGATTCTGAATTTGTTTAATGTTTAATGCATCCACACCTCCCTGAACCTGTTCAAAAAGGGCTATTGCCATCCTGAACTTTGAAATGTAACAAATAACCCCCTGTACTTGTCTAAAGAGTCAATTTACCTCCTCGTAAAAATATCGGTTTCAAGAACAAAAAGATGAAAATGACGAGCCAGGAATCGATACAATATTATGATTAATTGAAGAAAATATTTAAAATAGAGTTGAAATTTTGAAGAAGATGAAGAACATGTGTTATGGATTTTGAATTGTAAGAATTAGAATGTTAGGGATTTTTTTATTCATTTTCTATTCCACCAACATACTTCATGTGCGTGTATTTTGATGGTTATCCACGTAGCAAACCAGGTCAACATAAGGGGTAAAGTGACACGTTTTAGATAAGTAAAAGGGGCTATCTGTCACATTTCAAAGTTCAAGGTGGTAACAACCCTTTTTGGACAAGTTCAGGGAAGTATAGATACATTAAGCTTTTATTTAAAATGTACTAACTTATTCTCTCAGTTTCACATATCATATTCTGATTGATTTGATTTTTTAATTTTCCTTCTCAATCAGAATTCGACTCGTGACATTGAAGCATAACAAATTGATATATTTTTTTTAATTTCAGTAAACAATAAACATTTTTTGAAAATTCAGAATGATACTTTAAACAAGTTAAAATATGATTCGATGCACTAAAGGTAACTGAACTTCACGTATTCTTATTCTCCAAACCTTAGCAAAATATGTTGATTTGATGTCCGCGGACATAAGTTAACTCTATTATTAATAAATTAGAATTTATAGATGGGGGAGGAGAAAGAGTAGAGTAGTTATGATAACATGTATGAACAAGAAAGAGGAAAATATAAGTGTCAGACAAAGTGTACTCAAATTAAATGTGTGAAGTGCACTCATCTCTCTCTAGGTAGGTGGCTGCAAAAAAGAATTTTGGAATGATAAATTACATGTT
>CATIWQ010633713.1:0-14863 GCA_949673415.1 Euphorbia schlechtendalii | reverse complement strand
TCGACCCGCCCACAAGGGGCATCAAGCACCAAGGGATTCTGAAGAAAGGAATGGATAACACTTTGAAGACACAGCACCAGAAAGGAAGGCCTATGTTATCACCAATGGGGAAAAAGAAGTCACCAACCACATCGGTCAAGTATTCTCTCTATCCCTATGTTCATTTCGTGTGATCATACTAGTTATACAACCAGCGATGATCACACGAGAGGCAGCTGTGAGCACGAGAGTTTGTACCAGCTCGTGCGGTCAATGATGATAGCTTTCCGAGATATTTATCCTCGAATCACACATTTTTTTACCATCCGACGATCTTCAAATGGGAGTCTTCCTCATCTCAGAATTTAAAAGGATTTTTCTAATTTTTCTCCTTTAATTCAGAAATTAATTAAAAAATATAAAAATACATAAAAAATTCGAAAACACCGCGGATGACCAGATCTGGAGCCTGCCTCGCCAGAAAGTCTGGTGAACCTCGCCAGACCTTGGCGAGGCTAGCTAAGGAGTCTAGCTCCTGGCGAGCTCGCCAGACTCTCTTTTTGGCAACCTCGCCAAACTTTTTTGCCTTTTTTGGATTTTTTGGGATTTTCCTATAAATAGTCGAACCTTTTTGGATTGATGGGGGCTCGAAAAATACAGAGAAAATTCTCCTTTTTAGATAAAAAAATTAAAAAACACTACAAAAAAAATATTTTCTTTTCTTCTTATATTTTCTTGGATCCCAAACTTCTTCATCTTAAAATCAAATTTCTTCATCTATTTTTCTTCAAAATATCCTCAGATATTCTCTGGTCTAAAATAAATTTAGAACTCGAGTATCTTTTGGGATAAATAAACATTTATTTTTCCACATTACACCACAATAACTACAAAACAAACGAGGAACGCTCCCGTGGATCGAACGGATACGCCGAATTGGATTCACGTTGGAAGGGTAAGTCTCTGAGTTCCTAGAACTGAGAATTTCATACTCATCGTCTACTTCATCTTTTTCCTTATCTTGTTTGTGGACTTAGGAATTCTTTTATTTATTATTATTGTAAATGTTGTAATTCTCTTCTTCATCTTTATTTCTTTTTTTATTTTATTATTCTTATATTAAAATACCACACGAAGGGAATAAGACATATTCCCGGATAACAGGCCTCACACTTTGCCATGTGGCCATTTTCATTAATAAAATTGACCAACATACATGTAAATAAAAATGAACCAATTTTTATTTAAATCAATAATTTCAAACCATCGATATTTTAACTAGGCCACATGGGCCTTCCCAAAAGTAAATCGAACATATGTGTCGTATCACGTGCTAACCTTTGTGAGTGCAGGTTAGATGTATTCCTAGGATTTATTTTCCTTCGGGTATTGCAATTATTTTTATGGAAATTGTAATTAATAGATTAGGAGGGCGGTTGCATCCCCCGAGGTTTTGTAATTTTTTTAATCTTTACTTTCTCGCATTTACTTATTGCTTTGTGGATGGATTTATTAGTTGTCTCTATAGATTTATCACCTTCCGTATGTGCGCTATAACATGCATTTAAACTCGTAAAATGACCTAAGTCCGAACTCGCATCTCTGTGTCTTAGTGGGCCATCCCCCGGACATTAAGCCTCACAAGACTCTAATTCATGGAAAGAGCTAATCCAGGTGGCAACTCCACACTAAGAGATGGAAGATTCGGGTTTGAACCAATCTAAAAATGTTTTCGCTTTTCTCTACCAAAACTTTCCAGGTCCCCGACCCAATGCACTTTTAAACACCCCAGTGGTAGCAAAGAAATATTCCAAACCAAGGCTGATCAGATGGTTGTTGCTACTTTAAGAATTTGACCGGGAAATTCAAGACATGAAGGGCTTTGAGAACATTGCAACAGATCACATATCCAGAATTCCTAGAAACTTTATAAAGCAGCCTGAGATTGAAGGAACCTTCTCGGATGAGCAATTACTCACTCTAAGATCGCTCCCGTGGTTTACTAATTATGCTAATTACCTTGCTGCTCATGTTAAACCTATGCATTTATCTTTTCATCAAAGAAAATTTTTTTTGCTGATATAAAGTTTTATTTTTGGGAAGAACCTTTTCTTTTTAAGCTTTGTGCAGATCACATCTTAAGGAGATGTGTTCCTGAAGAAGAAATTCCATCAATCTTGACCATGTGTCACAACAAGGATGCTGGAAGTCATTTTGGAGTAACCCGAACAGCCTCTAAAGTCCTTGAATGTGGTTTTTATTGACCTACAATCTTTAAAGATTATCACAGGCTTATTTCAGAATGTAATGAATGCCAAAGAATAGGTAATATCTCAGCTAAGAATGCCTTGCCTTAAAACAATATTATGGTTTGTGAAAATTTTGATCTTTGGGGCATTGACTTTATGGGACCATTTCCAAGTTCATATGGTAATAAATACATTCTAGTGGCTGTAGATTATGTGAGTAAATGGGTAGCCATTGCTATTCCCACCAATGATGCTGGAGTTGTTATTAAATTTTTGAAAACACTTTTTACTCGCTACGGTGTACGAGAGCAATCATTAGTGATCAAGGAACCCACATTCGTAATGAAAAATTTGAGAAACTAATGAATAAATTTGGCATCACTCACAAAATTTCTACACCATATCACCCAAAAACCAATGGGTAAGCTAAATTCTCAAATTGAGAAATTATGTGAATTCTTGAAAAGACTGTTAGCAATTCTAGGCAAGATTGGGCAAGCAAAATTGAAAATGCTTTGTGGGCTTATCGGACAACCTACAAGACTTCCATTGGAATGTCACCCTTTAGATTACTTTATGAAAAAGCTTTCACTTGCCCACTGAGTTAGAATTTAATGCTTTATGGGCTTTAATGTTTTTGAATTTTGATAAGAATGTTATAGGTGAACAAAGAAGGTTGTAGCTAAGCCAATTGGAAGAGTTTAGGCTCTTTAGCTATGAAAATGCCATGGTTTACAAGGTGAAAGTGAAGAAATGGCATGGCAAAAGGATCCACGAGAAAGATTTCCAACCAGGGCAACAAGTTTTATTGTTCAATTCAAGGTTGTGACTATTTCCTGGTAAGCTTAAATCATGATGGATAGGCATTTACATAGTTACAAAAGTATATTCACATGGTGCCATAGAATTTGCCAACACTGATAGACAAACATTCAAAGTAAATGGTCAACGTTTAAAACCTTACTTATTCAAGAAAATAAACAAGGTTGCTATAGACAGCCATTGCCTTCTTCTAACTTAGGGTAACCTTGAAAGATTGGTGTCAACTTCAAACACCAATTGAAGCATTTTGATGAGCCTAAGCTCATTTTTCTACCTTTGTGGATATTTTTCAAATTGTTTTGTGTTCTTATTTCTATTTAATTATGTTTAATTATTTAATTTTGTTTTTGTAGATGCAAAAATGGAATAAGTATGGGGAAGTAACATAAGAGTCTCAATTCCAACTTCTTGTTGCTCATCATACTTAATATCTCTTGGAACAAGTGGCTTGATTTATTTTGGTTATTTTTAATTAGTTTATTTCTAGTTATGTTTTCTTTGTTTATTTAGTTTTCTTAATTTAAAAAGTAATGGGCTTATATATTAAATCTTTCATGCAAATTGTGGTTGACATCAAATAGGGGAGAAAATTTTTATGTTGAAATAATTTTGTAAAAAGTAAAATGAGGAGGAAAATAATTCTTTAACACATAACCATACATGTGTCACTTTCTCAATGCACTTGAAAGATGAGTCATGCATGCAAGCAATGATGATTTAGGGAGGAGGTGATGTAGGCTTAGAGATAGCTTATCATTGCACTCCACTTTCTCTTCAACTTCTTTTCTTTTTCAATTTTAACTTTTATTGGTTTATTAAATTAAAACTTCACATGCATGCATTCTTTTCTTTCCTCTTAATTAAACGACACTTTTGCCCATTTTAGCACTATTTTAGTTTCATTCACTAATTAAGTAAAATTAAACACATTCATTCACTAATTTTTCTAATTTTTCGAATTAGCATAAATATGATTTTGATAATAATAGTGTTTTTATACTAATTAGTTTATTTTTAATCTAAATTAACATTTTTAAACTCCTTAATTAAGGGGATTGGATTTTTCCTTCAATGTCATAAAAGCATTCTATTTCTTTCCATTTGCATTTATTTTTCCTAATTAAACCTAATTTAATCTCTCATTTTAACTTAGGTAATGTTTTACTCAAATGATTTTGAATTATTTTAATAATTAATTAATTAAATTAATTTTACTAACCCATGTAGTACAATTTCGGCATTTTCAAGTTGAAGTTAACCATGTTTTCTCAATTTAGTTTTTCATCCTCATCTTAATCCTATTTTTTAGCCTAATTAACTAAAGCATAACTTTTTCAAAATGCCCCATCCATGAATGAGGGACACGTACACATTAATTTTACAACTCACCCCCACTAACTTTCACTTAATTAAAATCAATTTACATTTAAATTTCAAAAATTTTCTCTCTCATCTCACTTTTCAAAAATTTTCAACTTCCTTTCTCTCTTTCCCTTCCTCATCATTCTCACCTCTTTTCAATTTCCTTTCAAATTTTCTTCTTACTTCCATCTTGCAGCCATGGTTAATACTCGTTACAAAGTTTTAACTAAGAAACCGGGAAGAACTCCTGCCAAGCAACCCACACCCTCTTCCAAATGAAGTTCTGTCAATTGGGAACTCACACTCAAGCGAATGTTTGAGTTTTGAGATGAAACCCAAAAGGAAAAGTACAATCTTTTCAGTTCTCAGGATTTCATGGCTTGTAGAGTAATTGAATGAGAGGCTTTAAGGACTTTGGGGCAAGAAAAGGCTTCCGCAACTTTCTTAGGGCAGAAGGCTTGGTTTTGTTTGCTGAAAATAATGAGCCCTCTTAAAGAGAGCTGACTCTAGAGTTCTTGAGCACATTTTTTATGAATACGAAGATTAAAGCCGCTGACAACCTAACAAAATATGTTTTCATTTGTTCAGGTTCAACAAATGTTCTTCTTTGAACGATTCGAACTTGTACCTTGGAGCTGTGGATGCGATTACATTAGTTTCGAAGGAGTACGAGAACTCTTACAAGGAAATCCCTACTGATTTTGATGCAATCGAATTTTGGAAGGAGATCACTAGTGAGGAAGAGTATGTTAATGACACTGTACGGTTGCTGAAAGATTATAATCACAAGATTACCTACAAGTTTCTATCAGGATCACTGTTTGGAAGGGAGAGCCCCTCCAGGGTCCCAAATGATGATTTGTTTGCTATTTACTGCATGGAGAAAGGTCACTGCCTGAACATTGGTAGTTTCTTTTCCAAGTATGTTGCATCTCTAGCCAACAAGCCAAACAAGATAATCATTATTGGATCTTATGTAACAAAGATCGCTAAGAAGATGTTGAGCGATTTCACTACCACAGTCCTTACTCATGCATTTTTCCCTACCCCACTAAATTTAAACAACCTTTCGTAGATTCAAGTCTATAAGAAGATTGGCTCTAAATGGTTGCCTTACCATGTTGCTATGGAAAGGGAGGATACCAAGGCTATGGAGATCCTTGATGATGAGCCCACTACCAAGAGGAAGAGGCCTTTCAAGAAAGATGGTGAAACAAGTGCTCGAGGAAGGGTGAATGTTAAGATTTTCAGTGATTTGGAGAAGACTACCACACTAGCATTGACAAAGGGAGGCTGATGGGGATAGAAATGAGGAGTTAGAGAAGAAGGTAGCCTTGCTGAAAAGTAAGAAGCTTGACTTGGAGTGTAGTGAGGAATTCACACCTTCTCTAAAGGTGAAAGGAGAGAAGAGCTCTACAAAGTTTGATCTCAACCGAGAGACCTCCAAGCCTACCTCAACTATGAATCAAGAGGAGGTCCAAGAGAGCCAACCCAATGAGGAGGGGAAATGCTATCCTTCCCCCTAAAATAAAGAGTAAAAGTTAAAATCCCCTCTCACCCAAATTTGTTATTTTTGCTTCCCCTTGTGTTTTGTAAATTTTTATAGCTTTTAGGTTTCTGCAACCTTCCATTCCACTATGATGATGATGCTTTTAGGGCAAGACATTGTTTAAGTATCAGGATGAAGGGCTGGAATCTATATTATATAATGCTCTTTGGTATAGTGATATAAATTCTTTATGTTTTCGCCATTATTTTTGTACATGGTTATTGCCACTATTGATTCCTTGCTTAGATAGGTTATTAGAACTACGTAATACCATCTTTAAGAATGTTTTGGTTTTGTTTTTTTTTTTGGAATTTCTCTTATACAGATGTTATGATGTTTCATGCTATTTTGGTCATGAAAATTAGATTTTGGAGAATGCTAAGAGTTTGGCATGTTAATGATTGAATTACATAAGTAGGATTAATTGGCTAAATGAGTTTTGTACATGGTTGTTGCATTGTTGATTCCTTGCTTAAATAGGTTGCTGAAACTAAGTAATACCATCTTTAAGCATGTTTTTGGTTTTATTTTGTTTTGGAATTTATCTTGTACAGATGTTATGATGTTGCATGTTGTTTTTGTCATACAAATTAGTTTTTGGAGAATGCTTAGAGTTTGGCATGTTAATGATTGAATTACATAAGTAGGATTAATTGGCTAAATGAATGTAGAGTTGTATATAGGAGCTGTTTTTTCAATTTCTTTGTCTAATTAAATGCAATCAAGCTGTTTCGGTAATGATTTTGAGCCTTGCATATTAGTTAATTTCTTGTTGATTGAGCTAATACATGTAAATTCTTAGATTAGAACTTGATTTGGTTTGTGCTTGTTGAGACCACATGTTAATCACTTGCATAAGATGATGAAGGCATTAGGTTCAGCCCATTTTATTTTTGACCAAAAAGCCACTCTTTTAAATTAAATTTCCCTTAGAACAGCCCCCTTGATCCACTAACTATTTTTGTTTAAGCTAAAAATAATTTTAGCCTAACCCTTTCACTTTGAATTTTCCTTTTTCCACCTAGATTTTTCCATGATAAACTTTCAAATATTAAAGTTAGTTTACAAAAATCTATTATGACATGCATTTTTAAGCAATTCTTCGAAATTTAAATGAATTCTAGAATTCTAAAGCAACCTTAATCAATTTCCTATTTTTCCAGAAAGTAAGATTTATACAAATACCTTGACAAAAATAGTAGCAACCTTAGCTACTGAAATGTTTGATCCTATTCTGAAGCAAGCCTGTTAATATCTTCAAATAATTATGCTTATAAAAATTTCATTGCTGTATTACTCAAAAATCATTTTATGCTTCAAATTGTGTCAATTTTTACCCAAAAATGTCCTTGAATTTGTACAGCTTTAATATTACTGCATGAGTCTGCTTTTATAGAGAAACTTGCTGCAACCCATGATTGCTTTCTTATGGTAAAATCCCTGACCCAAAATACCTTTTATTGACCTACCTGATCCCTAACCTACATTACAACCCTTTTTAAAGACCTATTTTATTATGTGTTATGATTAACAAAGTGGTGGAGATGAGATCGATTCTCAAGTTTATGGATTTAAGGTTGCTGTGTTTAGCTGAGAAGCGAATTTCTTGTATTTTAACCCTAAACACTAAAGAAAATTGAGTGAATTCCCTAGTGTGGCACAAAAATTGCATTGATGCCATGTTATTGACTAACTTTCCCCATTGACTAACTTTCCCCAAGTTACTTATCTTAAATTTCCTTTTATGCTAAGTTAACTTGCTAATGTGGTTTCAATCATGTCATGCCTTAAGATTTGCATTCTCCTTGAACTTCTTTGTCATAACCTGTTTTCAATTTGCTCTTTCTTTGTTTTAAAAGCCTTTTCCCACTTATCTTTTCTTCTCTTTCTTCTTTTCTTTCCATTGGTATTTCTTGTGAACAAGCTACGTCTAAGTATGTGGATCTTGATAAGTGGAAAAAGCACCATGAAAATATAAGAATATTGGCTTTGCAATTATTTAATTTGGAGTTATATTATGGATATTATGAGCATTTTATTCTGTTTTGAAGGTTGTTGAAATTTACAGGAAGGTTGCCACAGATTTCTAGTTTTGGGTGTAAAAAGTGTGTCTAGCATGGCTTGATTACAAGGCAAGCAGCAATAGGACCTTTGTTGAGACATTTCTTGGAGGGAAAACTTTGTCTTTAGCATGCTGCCACTTGTTTGTGGTTTAGAATCTCTTTTAAACCAACATGAAATCTTTTATTAGACTGGTTATTATATTTTTTAACGATTCATGGGTCTAACTAGCCTATGATGGATTAGGAGGCTAGGAACCGAAAGGTAATGACTAGCAACCTTAGACCTCTTAATAATCACCTAAGTTTACACGCACCTAAAGAATACTAAACTTTCACTAAGGGTTCCAGGATTTATTCTAGATGTTTACTTGAGCAAAATGCTTAAGGTCTAGTCTAAAAGTGGATAACTCCTGAGTGAAAACTTTAAATATTAAGTGGCAGGATGGTATGCTGCACTTAGTTACATGGAAAGCATGTAAGGTACCTTAGGTCTATGCACTTATACATGTTGGGATGAAGGAGAGGAAGAACCATAAGCACCATTTAATGGCCTGGTAAAGCTTGTATCTTTAATATTGTCATTTTACAGCAACCTTACATTCTGTTTCCGCATTTTGTAGCAACCTTGTATCTGTCTTATTTTATTTTACCACAACCTTTATTTTTACTATTTCACTCAATCCACCTTTAATATTGAAACTCCCTAACCTGCTAAATAGCCTGTAAAATTATTTACTTTCCTTACTCCTTGTGAGAATGACACTTGGTCTTATCCCGTTCTACTAATCACGTTCTAGTGCACTTGCTAGGTTCACTTTGGGCATTCAACAAATGACATATCATCCTAATTGCCTATAGGGCATACATCATGTCTAACAAACTCCCACTTGTAGTAGAGTTAATTGCCCATGTGCTTCATGCCATACTCGTTAACATGATAGTCATTCTTAACTTGAGTTAATGACTTTATTAGCCCATCCACTAGATTGTTATCCGTAGGGATGTATTCTAAGCTTTATCTTTTCTACCAACTATATGTTGAATGAGATGGTACTTTCTGAGTACATGTTCATTTCTCTAACGAGACCGAGGTTCATGTGCCTGAGCAATAGCCCCATTCTTATCACAATATACCACTATTGGATTTACAATGTTGGACACCATGACGAGATCACCAATAAATCCCTTTAGCGAGATAGCTTGGTTAGCTTCTTCAGAAGTAGCTATATAATCATATTCATTAGTTGAATCATCAGTTGTATCTTGTTCGAAACTTTTCCGAATGACTTCCCCTCCATTTAGCATAAAAACAAAATGTGGCTGAGACTTGTACTCATCCTTGTCAGACTGAAAACTCACGTCATTGTATCCCTTCACTAAGAGAGAAATTTCTCCATAAACTAAAAATATATCCTTAGTTCTTCTTAAGTACTTGGGATAATTTTAATGGCAATCCAGTGCTTCTCACCCGGATTAGATTGAAATTTGCTCGTGAAGCTCAAGGCATGTGAGATGTCTAGCCGAGTGCATACCATAACATGGATCCTATTACCAAAGAATAGGGTATTTCATTCATGCACGATTTCTCCTCTTATGTTCTCGAACACTCAGATTTAGAAAGGTTAATCCCATGAGACATGGGAATGTAACCCTTTCTTGATTGCTCAAGGTTAAATCTAGCCAAAACCTGATTTATATATGTACTTTAGAAAGACCTACCAGCTTCTTGGATCTATCATGGTAGACTTTTAGACCAAGTATAAAAGCTAATTCTCTAAGATATTTCATGTAGAACTACTTTGACAACCATGACTTAACTCTTTGAAGATAACTAATATCGTTTCCTATCACTATTATGTCATCGATATATAATACAAGGAAAATGATTGCACTCCCACTAACCTTCTTATATACACATGGCTCATTAGAGTTTTGCATGAAAATAATTTCTTGGATTGTATCGTTAATTCTAATTGTGAGCACGAGATTCTTGGTCCCTCTTGCGAAGTGATGATGAGAAGTATTTTCACTTGTCTCTTCTATTTTGGTGATTTTCTTTGAGGTTACGAGATGTTCGAAGGAGATCCTTAGGTCTTTACGAAGACAAAATCGTTCAAAACAAAGCCAAAACCATCTCAAAACCCATAAAAAAATCCTAAATATCACTTAAAATAGTTAAGAAAATAAAAAAAATTAAATAACCAACCGTCATGGTTGTACCGGCCCTATTTGGGCTGGTTCCAACGCTTGCACTGGCCTACTGAAACAGGTTGGTGTTTCCCTCGGCCTGGTCACTATCACTCTACAAGTTTGGTCTTGGCCCGTTAAGCAGGCTGGGACTCATCTTGACCAGCCCCTTTATGGGACCACTACAGACCTGCCTAGATGAGTCGTTCCCGACCGTTTGGACCTGTCTCAATCAGCTTGCTGCCCACTCCAGTCTTTTGTTACCCGTTTTACCCTTATTTTATTTTTCTTTTCTCAAAAATACCCTTCACCCTACACTTATTTACAATTTTTACCAACCACTATATAAGTGTAAAAACTATATTTTTTAAGGGTTGAAAATCTACCTCTTTGGGAAATTTTTAAGGAGAGAAACTTAGGGATTCTTGAGAAAAAGTTAGGAAATTCTCCACTTTCGTTTTCCAATGCTTATTCTCCAAAGACTCCTTTCTCCTTTTAGGTTCGAGTTAGAAATTGAAAATCTAACTCTTGAGTTTCCTATTCCCCTAACCAAAAAACTACTTTTCTACCTTTTCTAACCAAATAAATTATAGAAGACTTCTTGATCTCTTTTTTTGGTATTTCTAGCTCTAAAAGTCACTGATTCACGCTGGAGGGGTAATATTTTAAGCTTTAGGAGTCTCTTGACGTGATTTTGTGCTTTATTTTTAGTTATTTTTTTATTTTTAACCTAGATTATTTGTTTTCTTGCTGTTTATTACTATTTTAGGCCCCACACAACGGGAATCCCATTTTCCCAATAACCGACCAAATTCATGTCATGTTTAAATCTAAAACAATAAAATTTGATGAATCGAGTTTAAAATCAATTGTTTTCCAATCAAACCGTGCAGGGAATTCGAATTCCAAATTTTTAAACATCACTCGAGCTCTATGCTTTAACAATCGCCCTAATATAACTTAGTTGCATGATTAATTGAGTCTTGTTTGGTTAACTAACTATTCCATGATATTATGATATACCTCGTGCTAACTTTTATCGATGCAAGTAGTTTAGGTTAGATGTATGTTAGGGTTTTACTTTAGGCATCGTAATTGTAAATAAAATGTATTTGTAGATCATTTATATTTAGGACCTTTTTTATATTACCACATGGTTTGTATTATTATTTACTCTACCCCCTTATTGGTTAGAAGCCTCGTATTTACTTTATTTATTGTTTTCTTTTATTTATTTATCGTATTATTTATTGCTTTTCGGCATATGTGTGATTAACTCTAACATAATCGAAAATGACTAGAAATAAATTGAAATATCTTAAAGGTTGTGACATGCATGTAATTAAAACTCAAATAATGAAAAAGTACGTAAGTCATCCAGACCCAAATCTCTTTACTATGGTGAAGTTTAGGCTTAAAAGATCTAGGCTATACCGAATTTCCCGGAATAGCTAATCCGGGTGGTGACTCCGTAACAATGAAGATGAGGGGTTTAGGCCTTGAGTCTTTACAAAACTTTTCTTTCTCATTTTTTCTCTTATTTTGAAATCCGATGCCCCATGTCATGGGGCCAGTTCCTCATGGCGATCATGCAGGTCCAAAAATGTCATCTACACATAGTGGTAACTCCGTTGGGGATCGTTATTCTTTTTAAACTTAAATGTTTAAAAGAATTTGATAAGTACTAAAAAGTCATTAAATGTGTTTTTTCCACCTTCAAAATATTTCAACCAAAGCACATGCGATTGATGGATTAGTCGAAAGGTTAGGGTGCCCTAATTTACCGTGAAGCCCCGAAAGTATCACTTGTGACCTCATGGAGATCGAGGATATCTAGTGTCTGGATCACTTGTTTCCATATCGCATATACCTCACTCATTCGTACCTATTTGGGGAGAGGCTTGGATTGTATCATAATGCAACAAGAACCTTCTACATCAACAACCCTTGTGACCGAACTCATATAACATTACCGTAGTAACTTCCCTTAGGATATACCAAAACGTCTCTATGTGCATTGTGCAGGTTCTCTCCTTGACATCCTTGTGGTGTTAAGATGATCCAAGCTTAGATTTAGAAGCCTAACCTTTTATTCTGCAAGAGGGGTATGGTTGGAAGAACTGTATATTGCATGCATGCTACGTGTTATGTGTTTAATCGCTTTTCCATCAATTACATGCAAATAAAAAACATCTCACACCATGTATATCATACTAACCAAATTCTTTTGTGCAGACACTAATTTACACACATACTCATTTTTTATTAGTTTAATGTTTTAGAGAGCTCATGACGTATCATGACATCACAAATAAACCCAAAATATCATGATATACCCCATCGATATTCACTAGCAATAAAGATTCCTGAGGTAGCGTTGCTTGAGGAAATTCATCAACATGTCTTATTCCAACATTTAATATGCTTAAAAGGTATCTGAAACTCTATCAAACTTGTGTCTTGTACTCAACTCTTTCATTTTGCCACATTGGCATACTAAATAAACATTAACATTAATTAATTTATCATAAGGGTATAACACATTGTCTTATCGTGACATAAGGATATCAGCGTGGTAAGGCTTACCACCCTTTACCCTCTTGTTTCAAGGTAAACAAGATCATTCCATTAATTCCATTCAAACTCATACTTGGAGAGATCACATTGATCTTTCTCGACCTCCACACCCGAAGGCTGGAATTCCATTACATCGCTTTCATGAGGGTTCGAAGAACCTTTAAGAATTATAAAATCATTAAACTAACTTGTTTCATCATTCTTTTGTTAGTTTAAGGTTTTGAGAGCTCGCATGAAGTATCATGACATCACATATAAACCCCAAAGCATCATGAAATACCCTATCGATATTCATCAACCTAAGACGCTCGAGGTCACATCACCTTAGGGAACACGCTAACATGACATATCGAAACCTCCACCCAATTTAGTCAAACACTCAATTCATTCATTTTCAACACATAGGTGATTTTAAATAAATACAAACATCAATTCATTCATCAATTTACACATCATAAGGATATACCACATTATTTTACCCGAAAATAAAGGTCCACACAACTCAAATTGTTGTAAAATGGGATTGTTAGTGTGGTAAGGCATTACCACCATTTCCTCACCCACACTAAAAACCTGGTATCAGATTTTACTTAACCTCATTGAAGCTCATCCCTTGAGAGATGATAAGTGGATAATTACATTTATTATCACATTAATTTTATACATTAAACACTATAGTTTTAGTCATTTTTACACTTCATATAAAAGATTTCACGTGGTATGTAGTTGTATTTGATGCAAATGCAGATACTAGGTAAATCTTGGAAGTAAAATGATCTAAACTGGAACTCTATGAAAAAAGAGTGAAAAAGGTGCAAAAAGATGCTTGGAACTTAAAGTTTTGGCTTAGGATCGAAGCTGTCGAAGATCGGTGAAGTTGTAAGAAGAATTTTGAGTAAAACTAAATTCACGATCGCAACAATCATTCGCGGTCACAACTTGTTTACTTCAGAATAGAAGTCTTCCAATTAAAGATTCATGGTTGCGATTTGTGTCTCTTGGTCACGACTTGGATGGTTTTTTGGTATTATCTTCTTAATTACCAACCGCCAGATAAGCATGATCAACAGCCATCAACTGCCATTAACTACCAACGAATAGACACCTATCAGAAGTCAACCAATCATGAAAAGGTACTTATCCATTGTGGATTATATCAAAGCTTCTCAACAGATAACAATGAAGAGATGCAATCTTTCACCAATGGACACAACCCTTCGTTTGGATAGACGCAACCCTTCAAACTCTATAAATAGGGTTCCAATCTTCACAAATTTCATTCATTGAAAAATGGTGCATTCAAGGAAGTGCAGTGCATAAAGTAAAAGAGAGATATAGTGTGTACAGATAGATTCGCTACGTTCTTAAGTGTTAGTGAGAAAATGTTTCGATAACTAGATTTCTCTATATTTTAGAGCGATTGTTGTATAAGTGTACTTGCAAATCACTTATCAATAAAAGTTTTCATTCTTCAATAATCGTTTGTTCGATATTCACAAAGAATAGCATCCTATCGAAGGTTCTATACGGGCCGAGACCGAATTCAAAGCAGACGCAAGAATTGCTGGAATTGATGACTCCCATTAAAGAGTGGATATGGTTTGATCAACTTTAGCTTTCCCTTGCATACCTTACATCTTTGCTTTGCTTTCTACTTATACTTTCTATTTTGAAGTTTATGATATGTCTATGTGTCATAATGCGTATTTCGTGCTAAGTCATTTATATTAATCAAGTTATATACGTTGGAGTTAATTTTAAGAGTAGTTTCGAGGTTAACAATATCACTTATAATCACTGGATCTGTGATATAACGTTGTTTAGTAAGCTAACATTTTTGGAATGGTAACTTGCTAAATGTGGCTATGTCAGAGCTACCCGTACTAATCATAGTATTGATGTTGTCCAGGTTTACATAATTGTCTTATTTCGTTTGCGCTAGATTTAGAAAAGTTATTTCACGTGTTTCTCTGGTGTGAATCATTAAACATCTGAGTTTTTTGAACCGAGTTTGTTAGAGTAGTTTAGTGAATCGTAACATCTTTGTTGAACTTGCATGTTTTCTCTGCTATACT
>CATIWQ010633586.1:0-25090 GCA_949673415.1 Euphorbia schlechtendalii | reverse complement strand
ATTTGCAAATGAATTTCTGAAATGTGATATTTGAATATGTGTGATATGAAAATTGATTTATTGTGAATTGTGAATTTGTATGTGTGTATATGTATTGGTGAATTGTTTCGATGAAATGAAATGAGTTTCCATACTTGATGAAATTGATATATGTACACGCACAGTGATCGAAAGAAATGAAAAAGGAAAAATTGAGACATACCTTCCAAAATATTGTAATACATGTTCTGTTTCACATGAACCGAAATGTCATGTTCTGTTTCACATGAACTGAAAGGTCAGGTTCTATTTCACATGAACCGAAAGGTCATGTTCTGTTTTAAGGTTGGCCAGCGAATTATTTGTTATCCGTTATATTTTACATGTACCCCAGGGCAATAGTTTGACTGGTAATGTCACAACAAATAATAAATGACTCATTCATTAGTATACAAGTCTGAATATCCATTGAATATATAATATGTAACTATATGAATTTGTGCGATTGTCAATTCATTGAGTGTTTATATTCACTGAGTTTGCGACTCATTAAAATAGCTATATATTTTTCAGTGTTTTGAAGCTGTAGATTAAGTTTGTACTAGAAACTCACTACCTGTAGACGTCATGAACGAAAGGTTGACTGGCTGTGTTCCATTTCAAACTCTCTCTCCTCGTCAATATAAGCATATAGAATTGATAAATGTTGGGATGTGAGACTTAGTATATATGTTTTGGATTACGTTAAAGTTAAATAGCAAAGGGAACTGTATAATGATATGTTTTATTGTTATATAGATGAACGATCTCAAGTATTAGTATGAAATAAATATGTGTATGATAACTTTTGCTAATATAAGTTTTTAAAAAAAAAATTTACCGCTATGATTAGATTCTGTTCTTAATTCAAAGGTAATGCAGATTGAAGGTAAAATTACTATCAATTAATAAAATTCACTGTATTGATTTAAAAGCAAATCTTAAAACTTCAAAAATCCGTGAGGTTGTTTGGTTGTGAAAAATTGATCAGTTTGCCATAAATTTTTTTAAGAGAACTGAAAAATAGAAACTGCTGTTTGGTTGCAAAATTTTTCAACTTGGAAAATTGGAAAACGATTTTCAAAATTTTCTATTCTATACCTTGATTTTATAAACAACTTTTTGATGTTTTTTCAAACTGAATAAACACAAGTTTTATGTAAATACCACAACACTCTATTATCTAATTTATTTTTTCCTTATATATAATTATGTAATAAATTGTTAATAAATAAGTAAATAATTTTTTATTAATATACTCTTAGTTTATTTATTTAGTCATTTTTCCTACTTACATATAACTTTTTATTGGATATTTAGTCTACTTAATTTGATTCGTTTATATTTTTTAATTAATAATATATAAAATTAATATTTAGTTTTTAAAATGTAAAAAGTTGTAAATTAAAAATTAGATATAAGGGACTATTTATTTTTGCTTTCTACTTTTTAATTGATCATTTGAAAATTTTAAAAAGATCACTAAAACATGATAATTAAATATTGATTGAAAATGTTTTATAAATGTAGAAGATTTAAAAGAAACTATAAATTGGTAAAGTTGAAGCATATTCATTTTAAAAATTGCACAATATCATAATTTTCAAGGGAGTTAAAGGTAAAATTTTTCATTTTCAAACTTATATCAAGATGCATATGAATCAACTTTATTTATAATTGAATTAAAAGAATTTTTGCTTATGATTTATTAGTTTAAAATTTAAATTATTTTATTTTATATTTTAATATTTTTATGTCATTTCTTATGTTTCAAACAAGTAAAGCATAATATTCAATTTTTTCAAAAATAAAAAAAAAGGAAAACTAAACAAAAATGAACATGTTTTTTGTTTTTCAATTTTCTATTTAAAAAACTGAAAACTTGAAAAATTTGGAAAATGGAATGAAAACTAGAAATGGAAAATAAAAATAGTTTTCTGAAACCAAAAAGACCCTGTATTTTGTAAATTTATTTTGTTGACAGAAATTAGATTTGTTAAGTTTTGAAAGTTAAATTGAAATTTAAAAAATTACAATGGATATTTTTTGCTCTTAATAATGATTTATACATGAGTTCTGAAAAATAGTTGAATTCATCTTGGTACGTGTGCAGGACCTTATGAAACAAAGAGTGAACTTCGATGACAAAATTTATAAAAGAAAAGTAATTTAATGTTTCATAATGGGAGTTTATCTTTAAAATTACGAGGATTTTTATCAATTTTATTGATTGTAAGGTTGAACGCACAATCTTATGCTTCTTAAATTATTTAACAATGATGATCACTGTATCAAAATCTAGTAGAGTTTAGTTAATATAAAAATTAATTGTTGTGACAGATGTTTTAATCTTATAGTTAAGATTAAATCTGATACTTATATAAGATAAAGTGAAATTTTATTTACATTTAATGAAACGTATTTTTATAAATCTCATTTATGGAAAAGACATTAATTTAACAATGACATATAAATACAATTTGTGATTGCTGTCTCATATAAAATCTTGAAAAGTTGAATTTTCCAAACTTTCATTATAAAGGGAAATTATAGTAAGGTCAAGGTCTTGAGGGCTATTTCTTGGTATTAGTGACAAGTGTTTCATGAATTATTAAAAATAAAGAAAGTAATAGTTGTCACTCATGTAAGGGAAGGGTCTTCAGAACATGTCCTTGCTATAATTTCTCCATTATAATCGTATATTTTTTTTATCTTTGGAATTAATAGCAAATCAACTCCAATTACATACTCCTTTCTGTTCCTTTTACGTATCTTTCTAGACCTTTTGTTTTAGTTCATCTTGTTTATCAATTTAGAATATCAATGCAATTTTTAACATTTTTTTCATGATTCAACATTTTTAATCGGGGAAAGAGATTAAATATAAATAAAGTTATAAATTTATAATTAAGAAGAAATATATTTTTATTACAATGTAAATAAATTTTTTTGAGGCAAATTAATTATGAAAGGTGAGTTTTGAGATGTTTACTTAATTAAAAATTAATTAAACTTGTCAATTTAGTTTTTTTTAATAATGTAGTAAATATTTTATTATTTTTAGGAAGAATCTTAGAATGGCTGGTTTTTAAAATCAGATGGAATAAATATTAACTATCAAATTAAATCTTTTGTCAAAAATAAAATATGTTATCATATTAAAATTTGTGAATAAACCTATTTAAGACGGGAAAACAATCACAAGCATAACCATATTAAAATTTGAAATTCCTTTCAACATTGGGCATGCGTTAATTGCTTCAATAAGAATGAGTAAAATCTGCACGGATAAGTGATAATCAAAATATAAAAAGATAAAAAAGGAAATGAAACACTACACGTGTGGTACACAATAAACGATGGTTAATTCACTGGCTATAGCCGGTCACTGCCATTTTAATAATAAAACTTTTTAGTTTAATTATTCATTAAAAATTATAATCAGTGGTGTGGCTAGCCTTGAATCAACTTGTTTCTCTACAATCATCATTTCAATCTGGTCAAATTTTCAAGTTCCAGTCTTATCCCTGTCAGTTGAGCCCTACAAGTAAGCAAAACGGCTGAATGGGACCAATCTGACAACGGCCTTTACGTAATTTCATCTCTCCGCTGATGCAAGAGAACAATATTGCTACTGTGTGTATTCGATAAATTTTGAGAGAGAGAATGACTACTGCTAATATTTCAAAGAAATTATTCTTTTGGGCTTCCATTTTACTTGCCCCAAATGCAATTGCAGTAGCCATTAGAGAAGACTCTGCAATTGCTTCTTCTTCCACTTTCTAGGTATGCCTTTAATCTTTGCCCGTTCAATAGGTTCCAGTTTTTCCTAATTTTCGTTTTCTTCATTGTACATTGTTTGTGTTTTCTAGGGTTCATCATCTGTATGTCTCATGCTTTTGGTTCCCTTTTGATTCTCTTTTTTGCCTGATCCGTTTCTTCTTTTTAGGAGATTGTAGACGGTGCTGATTGCGAATACTTTTAGAGAACACTTCGTAATTTTTGTGGATTCAGGGGTATTTCGATATGCCTATGTATCAGCCTCATAGCCATAGAAGAGAAGGAAACATGATACTAGATTTAGATAGCGGTGGCCAAATTCTAGATCTGGAAACCGCCGTTAAGGATGGGATTCTGGGCGGCACTGGTGGCGGGTTAATCTCTACTGCCGGTGCTGAGAAATTGGATCTGAAGAAAATGATTGAAGAGCTTGAATCAATTGAAGTGCCGTCAGTGTTCATATGCCCAATCTCATTGGACCCTATGCAAGACCCAGTTACTCTTTGTACTGGCCAGACTTACGAGAGATCCAACATCCTAAAGTGGTTCTCATTCGGCCACTATACTTGCCCCACTACAATGCAGGAGCTTTGGGATGATACAGTGACGCCAAACAGGACTCTACAGCAGCTGATTTTTAGCTGGTTCTCACAGAAATATTTGGCTATGAAGAAGAGATCAGAGGATGTGCAAGGGAGGGCTATTGAGCTTTTGGATACTCTCAAGAAGGTTAAGGGCCAAGCCAGAGTTCAAGCCCTGAAAGAGCTTAGGCATGTTGTTACTGCACATTCTACGGCCAGGAGGTCGGTATTAGATAATGGTGGGGTTGGACTGATCTCTAATTTGTTGGGTCCTTTCACCAGTCATGCTGTTGGATCTGAGGCAATTGGGATTCTATTGAATTTGGATCTTGATTTTTCATCAAAAGCAAATTTGATTCAACCTGCCAAGATTTCTTTAATGGTGGATATGCTTAATGAGGGTTCTATAGACACAAAGATCAACTGCACAAGATTAATCAAGTTGTTAACAGAAGGGAAAGATTTCGATTCCGAAAATGTGTCAAGCTTGAGCCTTCTAGTTGGTCTCCTGAGGTTGATGAAAGATAAGCGACATCCTCAGGGTGTGTTAGCTGGACTTGGTTTGTTAAAGACATTGTGTACTCTTGAATCCCTCAGGAACTCAATAGTTAACATAGGGGCAATTCCTCAATTAGTAGAACTTTTGCCCGGTTTGAATAATGAGTGTTTGGAGTTAGCGCTTCACATTCTTGAAGCTCTTTCCACAATTCCAGAAGGAAGCAGTGCTTTGAAGGATTGTCCTTCCACAATACCTAACTTGGTGAGGCTATTGATGAAAGTTTCGGAGAGTTGCACGCAGCTTGCGTTGGCGATATTGTGGGCAGTTTGCAAGCTAGCGCCTGAAGAATGTGCTGCACTTGCTGTGGAGGCAGGTTTGGCTGCAAAGCTGCTTCTCGTAATACAGAGTGGTTGCTGTCCTGAACTGAAGCAGAGGTCAGCTGAGCTCCTGAAATTGTGTAGTTTGAATTACACAGCTACCATCTTCATTTCCAAGTGTAAGCTTACTAGAACGATACAGTGAATCTAAAATGCGCTTTGTTGATACTTAATATCCGTCTTCCCTTTGTGGAAAGAGGTAAAAGGGGACAAGAGCCAGCGGAATTGGGGTTTACAAAGGTACCCCCTTTCTCGTGTAAATTCAAAGTGAAGTTCGTTGATACAATCTACTGTTTCACTCAAAAGAACCCAATGAACTGGATTTTTGGCTGACTGAAGATCTGTGTAATTATTGTTTTAATAATCTTTCAACTATAAGCTGGTGTTTGCCAAAATTTTCCAATAAGTTGGTGCTTCGGTGGCACAAGTCTGGCTCTGCTCATGTGATAATACAAGAAACTTCTGTAAACTGTGAAGTATCTATCATTGGTTGAGGAAAGGAGGGTTTGGATGGTGGGAATACAAGGAAAAGACGTTGAAGCGAATTGTTCTAGGCATGCTTCTCTGCTCTAACTCTTAAATTTTGCAGTATGCCTCATGCTTATCAGATTTTTCAACCTTCATCTGTGAGGGTTGTTTGGAGTTGGGAGCATGTACCAGCTTTTGAGTCTTGATATTGTAGAGTTATCCATCCTAGATATGCTTATGCATAGTGATTACCCTCTTGTATTTTGTAAATGATGCTATTCATTTTTCCCCTCTTTTTAATTTGGATTTAGGATAGAATCTTAATTTGTTCTTTCTTTTTTTAAATAAAGTTTTCATTTTGATTGAAAGATTGTGCCTACTGCTTTAAAAATCCAATGTTAGAAAGGTCTTTTACCTGAATATGAAGTCAAGAGGAATTCTGGTATGTCAACATGATATTATGTTGGCTCCAAGTCCCCAACCAATGTTTAACCTTTAACATTTTTTCAATCTTTCGGTCTATTCTGTAAATATGAGTGTCTCCAATGTTTAACATGGTGTATACTTGTCATATAAAGTGCTGGGTGGTTGAACTTTAACGAATTGTAATAAAAAAAGTGACATTTGATGCCAATGAATTTCTGAATAAATGAAACTTTAATGCAGTGCGCTTTAGTAAGTGCAAAATTTGAATGCAGGTTAGGTTTGTAGTAATTTAGGTGCAGTATAAATTATAGTTGTGTTAAGAAATGGGAAACTTGGTAGTTGTTGTCTTGAGTGTTGGACTTAATGTAATGGTTGGAGAACGGACTATAAAAGATGAGTACTTACAATGAGGATTAGCTGTTTGAATTAAGAGTGGTTGGTCATGCTAAATGCTTATTTAAAGTTCATAACAACCTGTTTTCCAGCTAAAAACTAGATTTAAGTTTAGACCCATTTGTTTGTTTTTATTGAAACCAAAATTTGTAGATCCAATTATGTTAGTAAAGGCTTTTGTCGGGACGCTAATTTGGCGTTGTACTAATCTTACTCTACATTTTCTAATTATTTATTTAAGTTATTTTATACAATTATGATTTTTTATGCATGATGTTTTAATTTCATTCGGTCAGGCATGGGCTTGGGTAAGTTTAGTCTCGGCCCAAACATGTCTAACAAGAAAGATCCAAGTCGCGGATTCAAGAACTCACAAATAAAGAGTATTTGTTCTACCATGTATTTTTTTTTCAAGTACATACCAAGTAACCAAATGAAATTGTTTAATACAAGATAAAGTGGGTTACACTGGTTAATATACATGAAAGTGAATTTCAAACACCTGTGCAGTAAAAATAGCACAAAAAGATTATGAAACACTAAGGTGAATGTCCGAAAACGTTATGCAGTACCCGAAATCATCAGAGGGGTTAAAATTGACAAGCATCGAGCACATTAGAAGTTTAGAACATAATCATGATGCTGTTCATATTAAATGTACCAGTAATAAAAAAGAATTATGTTATGAAAAGGATTGCGTTAGTAATAATAAGCAATTTAAATGTATTTTAATTTTTAAATAGTAAAATGTAAATACGTTAAATGACTTGTCATGACATGATTGCAATAGTAAACAAAACAAATTTACACAATGATTCCGCCACTTGACAAAATCCAAACCTTTTTCTTAATTTTCATCAATCGTCACCAAATAATACCAAAAAAATGTCATGGTTGGCTCGTTCCTTCACCAAATCTCTCCGACTTGACGAAGAAGATGCCGACCTTCATTTTCATGAAAACGACACCGCATCCTATCCCACTCCCAGTTACCAACAACAACCTCAACAGAATGCGGTTTGTACAAGCGATAATCAGCGCCTACCTGAACAGGACGAAGCGCTTACCAGGGGTGTTAAAGAGGACCTTACAGAATTCAAGCAAACCCTAACGCGACAACTTTGGGGGGTCGCATCTTTCCTTGCTCCTCCTGCTTCGTCCAATGATGAATCAGTCTCTGATTTGATTGTCTCCCGGCAGTCTGATCGGTGCCGACAAGGGGAGCCGTCGAATTCGGAGGAAATATTGGGGATCGAGCACGATTTTGGTGAGATCGGTGGCAGATTTAGGACCGGGGTTACTGGGATTTCTAAGATGGCGTCTAATTATTTTCCAATTGGGTCCGGGGAAAATGAGGTGGAAAGTGATGGAGGAGGGAATGATGTAGAGGAGCAGGAATTGATGACGGATGAGTACGATGAGTGCGAAGAAGGAGCGATTGGGATTACCGATGAGGTTTTGGCGTTTGCTGGGAATATTGCTATGCATCCCGAGACTTGGTTGGATTTCCCTCTTGACGAGGAAGAAGATTTAGATGGTGAGTCAATTGTGCATTTCCTTTTGCTTGAAAAACAATTTTTTGTTGTGTTCTGTTCGTGACATCTAATGGAGCCTGAATTTTCCTTAATTGGTTCTTTTCTGCTGATGGAAATTGGTCACCTCTAAATGCCAGGTTTTAGGGATGCGTTTTCATTATTTGTTATAATCGAGCTATCTTTCCCTAGAAATCAGGATTTTCGTAGTGAATCAGCAATTGCTGCTTTTCTAGATGTAAATCTTGCATTGTATATTGAGTTCACTGATGGATGGATAGCAAGATTCTAGTTACAGTGCCTAAGCTGTCTTTCGCTGAAGTTGTACATCCATAATAGATTAATAGTTGATAGTAGAGCCTTATTATTGTCCGCTGCGTACAAAGTATAAGTACAAAGAAGACTAGCAAATATTTTGTTGTATGCAGCTCTTTTAATATTATTAAGGCTGAGTGGAGTGAAGTAACCTACAAATTTACAATCAGTTCTGTTGAAATAATTGTCTATGTGAATATATAGCGTAATTTGTTTGTATGATGACGTTATTTATTTGATAATTTGATGCAAGTAGAGTAGCTGTACGTTGTGATCTATTCATTTCCACTAGACGTTTTAAGGGTCTATGGACTTATGAACTAATTCGTGGATAGGGTTAATTTCATTTCCTTTGATTGCTTTAGGTGCTATGAATCGTCCTCATATGACATTTAATAAATTCCACCCAGAGCATTTTTGGGAGGTGCACTCTATCATCTAGTTGCTGCTTGGTAATTTCTTGCATGTTACATACTGTTTTACTTCAGTTACATGATGAAAATGAATATTTTGTTTTATTTGCTCATGATATTTTTCCTTTTCTATTTCTTTAACATAATTTATACGAAATTATACTCTGCGGCTTCCTGAGTTCATGCAATTTTTAATCCCTCATTGTTCATTTTTGCACAGATTTTGATATGACTGATGACCAGCGAGATCATGCTTTGGCCGTTGAACAACTTGCTCCTAGATTAGCTGCTCTTAGAATCGAACTTTGTCCTTGTCATATGACTGAGAGTTACTTTTGGAAAGTCTATTTTGTCCTTTTGCATTCCAGACTCAGCAAACATGATAAAGAAATTCTATCAACACCTCAGGTAAGTTTAATCTAATGAGTTTCAAGTCATTTTTACCGTATTAATGACTATTTCTCTAGTTTTTCTCAATTTTATGGAATCGGTATATTTAAAGTTGTCAATGCAACTGAAATTTTGCCTCATTTAGCTACTGCTTGGAATGACTTCCATAATGGCGGGCAATGTGAAATGAAATAAAAAAAAGCGCAAAAAAGGCGTGCGCCTGGATCAAAAAAGGCACATTGGTATAAACAAATTTATATAAATATTATAGGTATATTATTGCAAACTCTATCGACAGTATTTACTTCATGACTCAAATTTGACATGGACTTTTTCTTTTCTTCTTATATCTTCTAACTTCACTGTTTAATGTGCTCTTGTGTTATATGAAATCAGAAGTTCTGTAGCTAAATTATCAAAACTGATGTCTCATATCATAATAAAAATATTTTGGGAACAGAAAAATGCTTAATGTAATTAACAAACTGTAACCGTTTGTGGTTGCAGGTGATGGAAGCAAGAGCGCTATGGATGCAGGAGCTACATAAAGATACAAAACCAGAAGATAATTGGTTACGAAGAAGCACTGCCTTTCCAAATAACAAATTTCATGAATCCCGTGAAGAATTCGACAGTGCCAAAACATGTGATTCTGAATCTGCAACTAGTAGGGCAGCAGGTCACGAGACAGATAAGCATCCGGTTGTATGCATAGATTTGCAATGTATCGATAAGTCTGTTATTACAGAAAAACCAGTGATAAAGATTGAAAATTATGATGTTGGATCATCTAAAGCATTTCTATCAAATTATGAAGATGATGATGATGGCTGGCCAGATGAGGAGGATTCTGATTTAGGCAGTTATAAAGCTACCATGGGAAATGAAGAAGATATATCGTTCAGTGATCTCGAAGATGATGTCACCATGCCCATTAGGTCCAGCATACTTAGCAAAGGTACAGAAACTTCAAAATCATAAAACTCCTTGATGATATTTCAGTTGCGCTCAAGCTTTGCTGATTGTGCTATGATATGTACATGATTGTCATTTGCTATAGAGAGATTTTGTTTTGATTTATTGTGCAAAGATTTTCAACAATGTCACATGTTTTTGAATTAGGAGAATGCTATGGACCTAATTTTGTCCTTCCATTTTTTTTTAGCAACATTACTCGAGGATATATAATACTGGTCATAGAATATACAAAGATATGCTATTCATTTCTACATCTAATCATGTCATTCTTTCCTTTGTATCTCTAAATCTAGTCTACTGGCCGTTGTTTCCTTGATCTAAGGAAAATGGTTTAGTCTATCATTTACTTGCAAACAATTTAACTGAGATAATTATTACAAGGCTATATGCAAATAGAGTAGTTTGAAAATTTAAGTTCAGACTGATTTGGCAATTTCTTTCTGGTTCTGCAAATCTCTTAGTAGTTGGCAATGGAACATAATTCTAATATGGTGGGCGATGTAGTGTACATGGTAACGAGTAGGGCAATTTCGAGCTTTGATTGGGAGTAGTGCTATATTAAGAAAAGATCAATTAAGTGTTTGATTGTCATTTTGTTGAAATGTTTTGGTGAGTAATTTGTTAGATCAAGCTTGTTAGTTTATGTTTGTTAGGCATAATGCTTCCTAAAGCATGGTTTTTTATTTTGCTTGGTTGTGGAAATGTACAAATTAATTAACAGTTTATATTGATAGAGGAGATTTTTCTCTCTATATGTTAACGAGTTTGATACTATTATTGAAGAAGTTTTGTTTTGGCTCTAGTTATATTAAGGTGTAACTAAACGCTATAGATATATATAGTGCATAAAATGTGAAGATCTTGTATTTATGTGTAAATCCTCTTAAGACTGTTTCATTGACTTCAAAATAGAAATGGGATAATTGAATATAGATGGTGCAGATTCTTATGACGCTTGAACGCAAGATCAGTTTATAATCCTCAAGACACTGTTTGTTTGCAGCTAAATTTTCACAGGAAAATGTTTTCCCTATATTTCTGTGTTTGTTTTGATTCGTAAAATAAGTCAAAGTAAAATATTTAATTAATCAAATGAAAATCACTTTGACACATAGTGGAAAATGTTTTACTCAACAAAAGGGAAAACATTATCCCTACAAAAGATGTCAATAAACGATGCTTTATTCCACTCTTCCAATCAAATGACAGCACCGCGCTCTGCTCTTTGGTGATTTCAGTCATTTTCGATTTTTTTTTTCCTTATCCTCATTTTTTTCAGATTTTCACACTGATATTACTCCAGTTCATCTAAGTTTATTTTAAACAAATGATGTAAATCACCAGATTAATGTAATCAGAGCTCAGAATGGAAATTATGTCTTTCTACCAATTCTAGCATCAGTTATTCAATTATTTCGCATTTGGCTCCTTCTGAGACTAATTAATCGCTGATTCTGAGCACTTTTTTGTTTCTTGTTTGCTCGTATTTTCTGCATTCTTTTTACTGCTCTTTCTTTCCTTGTCTACATTAAAATGTCCATTCGGCAATTGTGCGGAATTGAACCTTCAGGAACCTATATCAGATATCTTAAATATTTGATCCTTTTTTTTGCTGAAACATTTCATAGATATAAAAACTGTTCAAAAATTTAAGTTCTGGTATTTTACGGTGTGTTTCGACGGTGTGAATAAAATAATGGGTTTTTTTTTTTATTATTTTAAGTTTTAACTTCTAATTTTGCATGTAAGCGGAAATTCTTTTATGGATGTTGAAATATTTGAGCATGAACATATATAGGTATAATATATGTAAAATTATGTTTAAAAAATATTTAACACAATTACAACCAAACATCAAACATCTGGAAAATATTTTCTAGTTTTTTTTATCCAAACATAAGGAAACGTTTTATATTCATAAAATACAATTTCTTGAAGAACATTTATCCTGCAAATATTTTTCACTTACACAATATTTCATATAAATAAACGGGGACAGAATGAAATGGCAGTTGTCTTGAAAATTTATCAATTTATGGGATTGGGATTATATTATATATGATCAAAATCAATCGTACAAGCAAGCTATTTTACTAGTTTTCAAAAAGTTTCTATTATATAAACTCTTTTACTTGAGGATGATCACCGTGCGTTTCATTTAAAATTTTGACTAAGAATTTAGTAAGTTAGAGCATATCCAACAATTTTCCCCATTTTCTATTCTTCAAATCCCATTTTTCAGAATTTACAATATTTTTGCTTCAATCATCTTCCTCATTTTAGATTCCAATAAAATAATAATATTTTATTATTATTGTATTAAAATCTTTACATCAAATCTATTCCCAATAACCAAAAAAATATAAAATACATTAAATTAAATCAAAACTAAAAAAAATATTAATATAATAACCATTCCCCAAGATGGGGTTCCCCATATAAAAGGAACCCCATTTTAGGAATATACTACATGGGGAATGGTTAGACGTGACCATTTCCCATATTCATACCCCATTTTGGGGATCCCCAAAATGGAGAACCATTGGAGTTACCCTTAACCTTAAATATATTTTTAGTTGTCACACCCTATAAGTTGCTTGCAATCGGTCATTTCTTTAAACATGTATTTTTAGGATTTTCACCAAATCCAATAAAATATTTATTACAATATTAAAATGATTATTTTATATTTTTTTATTTTATTACTCTCTCCGGATCCGAAAGATTTTTGTTTTATTTATCATTCCCGTGTATTAATGCAATATCCTTAGAGATTAAGTATAAAATGAAATTATAAAGGTAATAATTAAAAAATAAATTGAGTTTATGATAAAATAAAAAAGATAAATTAACAATTTTAATAGAATAATAAATGTTTTATTGACCTTGTTGAGAATTTTAAAATTACAATATTTCTGCATCGGACGGAGTATACTAAAATTTTCTATTCTTGTTAATTACTAAAATTTTCTATTCTTGTTAATTACCGACATATAACTCAATCAATTTTACAATATCTCTCGTAATTAATATAAGGGTAAATTTGAGGGAAAAAAGGTAAAAGATGTATTAAATATTAAAATGATAAGTAAAAGGAAACAAAACTGAAATGGAAGTAGTATTGAGTTTGCAGATGGATATTTTTAGTTTAACCAAAAAAATGAACAAAAAACATTACAGCAAAGAGTAATTTTCAAATGAATTATGTACTAACAATTCTCAGAAGGCGAACTAGTAAAAGGAAACTCTTCGATTTCCATGCCTAACACGACACCATTTTTTTGGTATGAACAACAAAAATAAGTATGAACAACCACAACCACAACCGCAACTACCAACAAAAGAAGTAATTCAACGACCCATTACCTTATTCATATCAACCGGTGGCAATAATCGTCTATGTTCAACGATATTTGGTCCAATTATATGGTGTGGATATGTCAAATCAAGATCCTACGCTTCATCTTCTTCTTCTGCTTCTGCAAATAGCTAGCTAGTAATCAGTCAGCTTCTCCATCTTGAATCCTCTGCCCCATTAATTTCCTTTCCATTTTTTAATGAATAGCTTCTCCTTAGTTTCCTATCTGCTTTCGTACCATTATTTATTGGTTTATTTATTGTTCCCTCTCAACTGCCTTCTTCATAGCGTCCCCCCTATATTGGACGACACCATTACATTGATTCCATTCTTTCATATCATGAAATCAACCCCTTTATTTCTCGATTCTTCAAACATCTAATCAATTTCGCATGCCCAATCCCTAGGTTTCCAACGTCTTTGTTTCCTCTAGGGTTTTGGATTGCGATGGATTCCGATTTGGTTATTAAGGGGTTAAATTTCACTAGCCGGAGAAAAAAATGGCTTGTTTTGTTTGCTGCCTTCGGTGTTTCTAGTTATGGAGTTTACAAGGTCTATCACTTGCCATCCGTGGCCAAGAAACGGAGGCGATTCATGAGAGTTTTAGGCGCCCTGATTTGTGTTGCTGAAATGGTCGCTGATTCATCGGATTCAATTGCAGTCGTTTCTAGGGATTTGAAGGAGTTTCTGCAGTCAGAATCCGATGAAATTCCCAACAGCTTGAAGCAAATCTCTAAGATTGCTAAATCAGACGAGTTCCTTCAATCGTTGACCAGTGTCTCCCAGGCATTGACAGTTGGGGTTCTTAGTGGCTATAAAATAGAGTCAAGAAACGGCTATCAATTAGCATCTGGTTTCTCGAAGTCTAGTTTTTCCGATAGGTTGATGGATAAATTGATGTCTAAAGCCGGGACTGGGTTTGTCTCTGTTGTTGTAGGTAGTTTTGCCAGGAATTTGGTTCTAGGGTTTTATTCCAATGCTGACGGGGAGAAGAGAGGATTGCCTGAATGGATTAATGTGGTCAACGACGATCGGTTTAGAAATCTTGTAGCTAATTGCATAGAGAAGTTTGTAAGCACAGCAGTTGCGGTTTACATCGACAAGACCGTTCAAATCAACGCTTATGATGAGCTCTTCTCCGGCCTAACAAATCCCAACCATCAATCCAACGTGAAAGACATTCTGGTCTCTGTCTGCAACGGTGCTGTAGCGACGCTCGTAAAGACGTCGCACCAGGTTTTGAGTCGCGAAAAGTCAACGGGAGATGATTGTGTTGACCAAAAAGTAGGTTTGAAAGATGGGAAAGCAGTTGATGGGTGGGTTGGGAAGGTGTCATCTGCTTTGTCTGTGCCGAGCAATCGGAAGTTTGTGGTTGATGTTACGGGCAGGGTTACTTTCGAGACGGTTAGATCTGTTGTGGAGTTGTTGCTGTGGAGGATATCAGATTGTCTTAATACAGTTCATGGCGAGATTGTGGAAAGAGGGCTTAAGGTCATTACATACTTTGGGGCCAAGTCTTATGTTATTGTTACCTTATGCCTTGCCTTGTATTTACATGTTCTTGGCGGAACTGGACTTCTTTTGCCTGCTTAAAATTCACGGGTGGAATGCTATGCGTTTTTCATGTTACTGAAACGGGGCGTTTCACAGATACCGGTTTTTAATTTGTAGGTTCTTGCAGGGCATTTTGAAGCATTGATTATGGACCACGTTGTACAAGTTCAAATTGGTTGGGTTCCATAGTTAAGGATTTTTTTTTCTGTTATTAGTTGGTTGTGATCATAGATGGAAGTTGATGTTAAGTGCATTAATGACATTTAAGAGTTTTTGTTTTCATGAAAAATTGGGAAGGGAATGGTAACGTGACATCTTTTGGTACCTAGCCTCGTACATTTGGAATATGAATTTTGCTACAAAATAAATATTCGGTATTATATCAAATACTCACTCCGATGTGTTTAAGTATTCCTTCCTGTTTCAAATACTACTCCCTCCGTCTACTAAATATTGTCGTTTTAACTAATTTACAGTTTTTAAGATAACAACTAACCGAATGAGATGATTTACTAGTTTACCCTTTCATAAATGTCCTATTCAATTTTCAAGACTTTATTAATATGTCAATAAAAACAATTTGACCTGTAGTATTCTCTTGTTATTAGAGATTAAAATATAATTATCTTGAAAGTTGAACAAATTAATAGGGGTATGAATGGAAAATTTGGAAAAAAAACATCTTGGAAATACAAAATGACAATAAAAAAGAGATAACGAAATCCCTCTAAAACGATAATATTTAGTAGACGGAGGGAGTATTAATGTTATTAGTATTTTCATAAAACCAACAAGGCATTTAATACGTTAATAAAATGATTAATTTATTACTTATACAAATTACTTTTTTTTAATTGTTAACTTATAACTTTATTTATATTTAATTTCTATCCTAATTAATAAAATGGTAGATTAAGAAATAAATGTTGAAAAGTGTTTTGTTATTCTAAAATGACTAGCAAAAAGGACCAAAATAAAAAAGTCTAAAATTATTAGTATTTGTAACTAGATAGAGTAAATTTAGAACCTTCACCAAAATCAATAATATATTTATCGTACTCATAATATTATATTTATTTTAATACATTTATAAGTTTCAATCAATCTTAACCATTTCTTTAATTTTAATGGTTGATATTTAATTCCATTGTGAGTCTCACAGATAATTGAAATTAAATCTCAACCATTCAAATTAAATGAATGGTTGAGAATGATTAAAATTTAGAAAGTACCGTTTAATAAATTTAGAGGATCTTTATTTTATTTGTTTCTTTGTCACCAACTTATATATCTTTTCTATTTAATACAAAGATAAATTAAGAAAAATTCCGTGAAAATAAAATTTGATAATGTAAATTGACATGTACAAAAATTAAAGTCTGTTTCATTAAACTCCATTTTCTTCCATTTTTATAATAACTCCATTTTCTTCCTGCATGAGTTGGGTATTTTAAAATACATATATAAACAGAAAAGTCAAACTTGCTGAACAATGCTAAAATCAACTCGAGCCTAAGAGCATGTTTAATGGTTTCCCATTTTGGGATATCCCTCATTTTGTTAAACCATTATGAGGAATGGTCTATTCTAACCATTCCACATTTGCTATATTCTTTGGGGAATGATTATTTTAATATTATAAGTTTGTTTTTTTATTTTTTTATTTTATATATAATAATAATAATAATAATAATAATAATAATAATAATAATTAATTAATAAGATATTTTAATTCAAGATATTATAGTTAAGATATAATTTGTTGAATAATAATTAGAATAGAAGTGTTATAAAGAAATGAATATAATAATAATAATAAAATATTATTACTTTATTGGAATCTAAAATGGGGAATGAAAAATGGGGAAGATGGTTGGAGTAAAAATACTGTAGATCCTACAAAATGAGATTTAGGAAATGGAAAATGGGAAAAATGGTTGGAGTTGCTATAATCACATATCTATGACGCAGATGTGTATCAGGTTGAATTTCACATTTGATTGGTGTTGATAAAGGTGTTTTTTTTAATGAGATGATGTGTGCGATGTAAACAACAATTTCACCAAAACAGTTATTTTAGATGTTAGATTAGAAATTTACAAGCAATGACAACACATTATTATTTAATGTTTCATATAATTAATAGTACCATATAAATTCCGTGCAATTACTCTAATAATTTCATCATTTATTGGCAACATTTGGGATGAAACATAATTACAACACAATAAACAAAGCAATCAAGAGGTTAATTATCATGTCCTTGGGTATAGATATAGTCAAGATGAAGCTCTTTGGTCTTTCTTCTTAAACATTCTTCATCGCCTCCACTGCACGACTCCACATCATCCTCACCATTAGATATTGATGTCTCCTTATAAGTGTCAAAACAGAAAAATTAAGAATTTATTTGCAATCAATATTTATTTCCTCCATTGCGATTGTATAATGTAAACCAATTTAATTGCACATTCCATTTCATATACAATAGTTGTAAAGGTATGACGTAAAATTCTATTATTAATCTCTATAATTTTTCAACAGGAGAGGGATTGTATTCGAAACTTCTAAAATGCAAATTATATTTGATGGAATCATCAAAACCTGATGTATCATAATAAAGATTAACAAAGCAAACAAAAATGATTGGGAATTAATTTGAAAGAATAATTAAATAATTAAAGATTAATACCTTAAGATTACGAGAGAGAACATCGTCGGAGGTGGCAGGGCGAGCAGCGTCAGAAATGATGAAGGTGATAAGAAGGGACATGACAAAGAGATTAGTGAGCTTCGACATGTTTAATGTTGTGTTTAACTCTAATCTCATTCTTAACAATGGACAATATATAGAAGGGGTCGTTACAATAACAATGTGATAAACATAAAACAAAAACTAAATTTAGAGATTTGGTATTACTAATTGCTCTAATTTTGGATTTTGTGATTTTCTTTCCATATTTGGTACTTTAATACCCTTGATTTGTTTCGTTTACCTCCACATATACAAAGAATATACCCATTACTCCTATTTTTCTAATGGTAAGGAATCAAATCAATTTATTACGTTTTTTTATTGGATAATTGATTAAATTGTGTATCTTATTTTTGGTCAACCGTATCAATTTGTTGTCATTTCTCGTACAGTTCAAGCTTCAAAAATAAAGAGTTGCCTAAAAGATTTACCTTAATACAAATTAATTCTATCAATCGATCTAGTTGCTAATCAATTTATTACCCTAACATAATTATTATATTGGTCAAATCTTGAATCTTGATTTCTTAAATTTACACTCCCCTTAATTTGAGTATAAGGCCTCGTTTGTTTTTAGGAAAATATTGTTCAGGAAAATATTTTCTGAATTTTTCAGTATTTGTTTGATTTGGAAAATAAGTCAAAGGAAAATATTGTGCAAGTCAACATGAAAATATAGTGTAAATAACGGAAAATGTTTTCCCATGAAAAAGACGGGAAAACATTTTCCCTTACTTTTCTACTTCACCTCCTCCACTATTTACACCTTCACTTCTTCCATCCACACCAACATATCCATCACTATCTTCATGCCGCCACCTCCTTCACCCACCACCTACACCTTCACCCGGACTCAGTCACTTCCTTCACCACCACCACCATTTCTTTCACCCACATGAACACATTCATCACTTCCTCCACTCTATTATCGTCATCATGATCACCACCACCTCATTCATTCACCACCGTCACCACCATTACCACTCTCTCCACCACCAACCACACCAACACACCCACTTTTTCCTCAACATCGCTAATGTCACCGTCACCACCTCATCCACCCCGCCATCACCACTACCTCCACCCATCCATCACCACTACCTCCACCGTCACCATCAAATTAATCTCCTCCATCTACATTTTATTTTTACATAAAAAAGTAATTCATACTTAACATTATTTAATTTTTATATAATAATTATTATGTTATATTTCACATATTTTACTATATATATATATATAAGTTAAACTAGGATTTTGTATAATTAAATTTGTGATTGTAAAATATTTTTCAGAATTGTAAACAAATATCAGAAAATATTTTACAGTGATGTAGCCAAACATAGGAAAATATTTTATTTTCCTACAAAATATTTTCCCTTGCACAATATTTTTCCTGTAAACAAACGGGACCTAAAAATCACTAAATTCTACTAATGCTTACGTCATGTCCAACTTATTACTCTATTTTATCTGCTCTAAACTCTACTTTTATAGTTTTATTCTACTTATGAAACTTTTAATTCATTTTTTTATTATATCATTTAATTTTAAAATAATTGGTAAAACATGATAGAACTTTTAATTTTAAATGGAATTAATAATTACAAAACAAACATATAAATTATTAATAAAATTATATCTCAATTAATTAAATAAAAAAATCAAAATAGTATATAAATTTTCAACTCCAAATATTATGTAAGGTACAGATTACTCTAAATTTAGAGCGATGTATACATTACTCTATATTTGTAGTAAAGATACGAAGTAGGATTGGACATCAATCCTACCTCAAAAATAATGAAAACTTTATTTATAGAGTTACAATGGACTTGCCCTTTCATTAAATTATATATTATTACTATTGTTAAAACAATATATTTTTTTATTATTATTTTAATAAAATATCCAAATTTATCATATTTTCATAAATATAATTCAAATAGTATAATATAATTTATATTTAATATTTATTTAAGATTTCATATTTCATGTAATTTTTTATGAATAAAAAATTAATAAATCAAGCTACTAATAATAAGTTTCATAAAAAATTGTAACTAATATTCATAGTAAAATTATAAAATATAACTACGCACTGAAAAATATATTAAAAATAAAATTTAATAATTTAATATTTAATTAAAAAATTATTGTTATTATTATAAAACATAAATAAATGAAATTAATAAGTATAAGACAAACATACAAAGTTATTAATAAAATTATATCTTAATGAATACAGTAATTAGTTATAAAATTAAAATAATATTAAAACATTCAACTTTAAATATAGAGTGCAATATGAGTTAAACCATATTTTAGAGTAATCCATATCTTACCCCATATTTGAAATAAGGATTCAGAATATGTTTAAACTTCAACTAGACTTAAAAAATGGTGAAAATTCTAATTATAGAGTTACAACATGCCCCTTTTTATCCTCCGAGAACTTGTGTTTGTGGACTCTAAAACCTAGGGTCTGTTTTTAGGGTGCTGAGATTACTACTTGGACCCTCTTTATTATCCAATTCGGATCAAAAGTATTGAAAAGTCTTGGGTGTTGAAATTAATACTTAGACCCTCTTACACCAATTCAAGTCACGAAGGCAACATGTCGAAATTTTACTCCTCGCCTCTTGTGTAAATAATGATACGCTCAAAGTAATAAATGGGCTTATTTACCATAATTACTCGAGGAAAGTAAAACCATGTTGTCTTGCATATGTGCTAATGCTGAAAACTTTGAAAACACACGAGATATCCCTTGTCAATTTTTAAAATCACAAATTTCATTGCTTCTTAAGTAAGAGATGTAATTTTACATTTTTGATCCTTGCATTTCTCATTGCTTCTGGAATATTTCTTCTCAACCTCGAGAATTATCTGTGGAACTCCTTTGCAAGCACATTTCCATCGCTTCATGTATTGCAGACAAAACGTTAGGTTGTTATATTTTTTTTACAAACAATGATTTATACAATTGAGCGACATACTAATATCGAGGTTGATAACAGAAACTTTGATGCTACATAATTTTACAATCAAGCTAATACAATAGCCAATGTCATACATTTATTTTAAGAAAAAATGGATTGTATTAAGATTATACAATATGAGCAATAAAAGAAAGCGATCCAGACATCATATCCCCATTACCTTATTTTTATGAACTGCTTTATCAATAGCATGTGCATGAAAATTTGCTTTTCTATAAGCTATGCTTAAAATGCACAAAACAAAATGTTGAATTAAGAGTTTACAATAAAAAATAACTCGAGAAGTTTGGCTCATTATTGGTAAATGAATAAAAAACAATATTGTCTATTTCAATAACCAAATGATTGTCTGTATGCATGGATTATAATTTTCTATATTTGATTTGGTAAAACTAATAAATTCAAATAATTTGTTGGATCTGGATCCCAGAAGATGCTCAGAATACGTTTTGATACTTACTGTGAAAGCTGTCTTCAAATGCGATAATCTGCATTAGAAGCAAGAAGATATAAAGTCTAAAACAACGTCAGAGACTAGCCTTTAATAAAAAGCTTAAATATGTGTCAAAGGATATAAGGATCATTAACTGCAAGACAGTCTTCCCCAGTATGAAGATTCCTCAGAGGTTAGAAGATTGCCTCAGATGAAAGTATCTTCTGAGTTAACTAAGTTGAAGGAAAAATTAAATGCGGGATATATATTTCAAATGATTTGATAACAATCTCAAGGCATCACGTAAGTCAACTTTACATGCATTTGCATTTAATTCCGAGACCTAAAAAGGTATGAGACCAAAAACGGATAAGCTGATGTTGACAGTAAGGAGACAAAGATACATTTTCTCCTTTACAACAGACAACACGCACTATGGGGATCATTTTTGCTAGATGCTCCGCATCAAGGCCAACTCTCAACCAGTTAACAAAGTATCAACATACTCTAATTGACCTGATTAAGGCATTAATTATTCCTAAGCTCCTTTAGAGATAACGACTTGGTTCCCGATTGACAACGAGAAGATTTTAACTAAAGTCCAAGATTAATGGGAAAAATCAAAATCTATATAAAGGAGCAAAGTTCCAGCAGATGAACTTGATGAATCATTATCGTATATTAAGAGCATTCTCTATCTCGCAAGCGTTGAAAAAACTTCATTTCAAATAACTTAGCAAGCAATCATTCATATTCATTTATTCATTTGTAAAATAGACCTACTGAAACAAAGTTCAGAAGCTGAAAACTTTTCATTCAAATCTTGTAAATCACTAGCTCAGGTGTTGAATTAGCGCGGGGGAGCCTAGCTACATTAAGGACGATACTTAATGTATTGGTAAAAACTCAAAGCCTAGATATAGTGAAGACGGTGCACTTATATTAGTAAAGCTCAGTTGGGATTGTAAAACGGTACTTCAATCCGTGATCAACTTTGTAGTGGTTTGTTTCTCCATCCATTGAAGGAGAATCTATAGTGGGTTAAAGCTTGGACATCGATTGCAAGAACTGGACTAGGCAGAGGCTGAACCAGGATAAAACTCTGTGTTTGCTTTCTCCTACTCTTTTCTTATTAATTTATTACATTTAGAAATTCAACTTCACAAATTATATAAGTAAAAGACACCACATCGGATGATAGATTCTAAGAAAAACTTAAAATAGTTTTACTTAGAAACTGCGTCAAAGACTAATATTTGCAGAATCTCCGAGAACAATAAAAAACTAGAAAAATAATCATCTACCCTCAATTTGTTAATCACCCTAATTGGATCCTCCAACATTAGAAAACAATTTAATTTCTATTGCATGTACTATATATTACTATGAAGATCATAACTTTAATTAAATTCATTCCCATACATAAAAATGATTTGATACATGGAATTTCTATAATGGTTCTGGATTGATGTAAACAACATTCCCGAAAACAATAAATATACCTCCATTCGGTTCTAAAAGATTTTCATTTTCCGTAACATTTCATTTTTACTTTTCTTTGTCATTTTAAAATATCATTGTAAAATTTAAAATTTTTATCATAATTTACCCTTATATTAATTAGGAAATAAATTAAATATAAATTAAATTATAAGGTATAATTAACAAGAAAGAGAATTTTATAATAAAGCAAAAACGATAAATTAATCATCTATTGAATGTAATAAATGTTTTATTGGTTTTGATACCAACTTTAAAATGACATTTTTTGGCACCAAAGGTAATAACAGTAAAAAAAAAAAGTGAAAGTAAGCACTCCTTCTGTCTACTTTAGAGGGAATTTGATTTATCTTTTTATTGTCATTTTATATTTCTAATATGTTTTTTTTCTAAGTTTTTCATTTTTACCCTTATTAATTTGTTCAACTTTCAAGATATTCATATTTCTATCTCCAATAACAAGATGAGAAGACTATAAGAATCAATATTTAAACACTAGCAAATTTTTTTAATGAAGTTTTGAAAATAGAATATGACATTTATGAAAGGGTAAATTAGTAAATCACCTCATTCGGTTAATTGTTATCTTAAAAATTGTGAATTAGTTAAAACGATATTATTTACTACCTTCCCTTTTTAATAAGTGTCTTTTTAGGGTATTTGAAATTTTTTTAAATAAGTGTCGTTTTAGGATTTCAATGTACATTTTATCCATTTCACGCTTATTTAATGTACATTGACAATGATAAAAAGAATAAAATGTCCAATCAACTTTAAATGAAAAAAAATTATAGGGGTAAATAAATATTTTTATTACTTTAATTAATGTAATACTGGATAAATAATCTTAAAGTAACACTAGGTAGCAGTAGACAGACACTGTGCTAATTAAGAAGGTGAGTAGGTTAGGTTAGTTTGATTAGATGGGAAATGAATAAGCTGGGGTCATAACAAAATGATTGCAGTCACTTTGGATTTTGGGTATCATCATTATCTTTGATTATATAATTTGCAGCCTTAATTACTCCTCTTTTATTGCCGTCTATCGTACTGAAGTTGTTTAATTCTTTACATCTTTTCATAAACTTTTTCACAAACTTGGATAATTAAATTTAATAAAATAATTGCTTTCATTTGTTTTGTTATTCTATGCTCTTTGACTTTCCAACCATTACCGCGTTTATTAATATGATTTTAGTCTTTTACTCAAAAATTGAAAAGTCTTCATAGAAAAGCTAATTAATTTTTCCTTTTGTAAAGGAAACGAAACCTAATTTCTTTACAAATTGTGACAGTTAGTCTGTAAGTCTAAATTGATATGCTAATGAAATTTTTGTTTGAAGAGATCTCATCTGATCTAATGTACCGGAGATTTCTTGAAATTGATCTCAAAAACCTAGTACATCTTAAAGTTCAGAAATTACACTTAACCCCTACATGCTTACATAAATTACACCGATATATAAGAAACTTTAACGATGTAATTAGAAGGTCAACCAAAAAGGTACAAAAAAATTTATCCTCTAATAAGTTATGAACGATGCTCAAACTATCTCATGATGAAGTCTTGAGCATTTTTTTCCAACAAAGTTGATTAGTATAGTGTTTATTGTAAACAAGTACTTTAGCTTCAATCTTGGGCGTTTTGGACTCAGTTTGCAATGGACACAATAAATTTCCATTATATAGTTCTTAAACAGAGTGGAGGCCTTTTACATAATATATATTGACTAAAATGGTATCTTAAATATCAATGATGTTGAGTTTTAGCTTATGAAACCTATTGTGTTATGTGACTTCTCTAGTATTCAAACTCTGATTTAAAAAATTATTTTTATCAAATTATAGTAAAGACAAATTAGAGGTTGTTGCATCTCACCTCCGTTTTTTTATCTGTCTTTCTTTTTTTTTTTTTTAAAAAAAAAGAATTTGATTAAAATCAAAAAAGATGGGAAACACAGCTAGGTGGGAGATCATTCCAAGACCCAGTTACTTCATTCAAAATTGACGTTCTTGCTAGAGAATGAGCAATAATATTAGTTTCTCGTTTTACCCAACTAAAAAGGAAACAAACAAAAAAACGAGAAAGAGCAATACAATTTTCAACAATCGAAGAAATATATGATAATCCCTTCTCAGAGTTCACTAAACAATTGTAGAGAATTTGGTTATCCATCTCTCTGTCTTTCTTTCTTTTGGCTTTGAGCAACAAAAAATGAACAAAACAGAGTCGAACAATATGTTAAAAAAACAAAGTTTTACCTACTTAAAAAAGATGCAATGTTATCGATGTAAGTAACTAATAATAGTAAAAATGT
>CATIWQ010633574.1:0-12061 GCA_949673415.1 Euphorbia schlechtendalii | reverse complement strand
ATGGGGAAGTTTTTGTTCTTGATGATGGCGGAGAGGTTTAATCTTTTAAAGTTGTTTTGCTCATAGTACTTATGATATGCTAGTGGAATTTATGACTTGAGAAGAGCACCCAAATATGTTAGATAAATTCCTAATTAGAATCGAGAAGTACAACTGGAGATTAAACCAAAAGAAGTGCGTATTTGGGGTGACCTCTAGTAAGCTATTGGGGTATATTGTGAATAAACAAGGAATTGAGATGGATCTTTATAAAATCAAAGCCATTCATGACATGCCTACATCAAAGATGGAGAATGAGGTTAGTTCGTTCTTGGGCTCACTGCAATACATTAGCAGATTTATTTCTTGCCTTACAGTTTGCGAGCTTATGTTCAAGTTACTAAAGAAGCAATAACCAGTTGAACGGAATGATCAGTGCCAGATATCTTTCGATAGGTTCAAGGCTTACCTTGTAAATCCACATGTCCTTAAGCTCCCAATCTCAAGATAACTTTTGATCCTTTACTTGGAAATTTAAGAGACTTTTGTGGGAGTAATCTTAGTACAAGAACAAGATGAAAACAAAGAACATTTAATTTACTAACTTAGTAAGAAGTTGGAATATGAAAGCTGCTACACCACAGTTGAGAAAACATGTACCATAGAGGTTTAGCTCACCAACAATTTGACACACTATTTCTAGTAATACCAAATCCAAGCAATTACAAACATCGATCCTATGAAGTATCTTTGTGAATCCCCCACTTTGGCTAGTAATTTGTTGAGATGGTTTTTACTTCTATTAGAAGTTAATGATGAGTACATTACTAGGAAAGTTATACAGGGATGAGTAGTGGATGAAATCCTAACCAGACAACCATTACTGTCTGATTACATGGAGAGTTTTGAGTTTCGTGAAAAACAACTAGCCATGGTTGGAGAAGCAAAACTCACATGGACTATGTGCTTCAATGGGGCTTTTAATAGGAGAGGTGTTGGGCTTGAAATTATTACTGTCACTCTGGGAAATGAAACAATTCAATGTTTAAGAAACTAGAGTTCTCACTCACCTATAATGGGGCAGGATATGGAGCATGTTTATTTTGGTTAAAAGCACTCTTGGCAGTAGGGGAAACAATAGTGTTAGTCATAGGCGATTCCACCTTAGTAATCCGTTAAGTAGTGGGGGATTGGGAAATCAAAGAAGAGTCTCTCCAACCTTACCTTCAAGTAGTTCGGGCTTAATTTTCAAAGTTCATGAAGTTTTTGTACCAGTATGTTCTGAGAGATGAGAACCAAATAATGGATTTTATGGCTACATTTTCCTCCATGTAGGAATATCCTCAAGAAAAACCAATGAAACCATTGATCCTCTAATAATCTAAATCACCCATTGATGAAAAAGTAGTATCCATAATGGGGGAAGTCTCGAAAGACCCATGGAACACCAACATAATGAGATTCTTGCAAGAAGGACACTACCTTGAAATCACAACTCAGTCCAATCGTACCACCATGAGAAGATTGGTAGTTCAATTTAGATTAATCGATGGAGTTTTGTTCAAAAGGATTAGTAATGGTTTACTACTTAGATTTTTGAATGAAGAAGAAGTAACCAAGTTTATGATAAGATTATACTTAGGAGATTGAAAGCCACATATGAATGAAATAGCCTTAGCCAAGAAGATCCAAAGAATAGGCTACTTTTGGACCACCATGATAGCAAATTGTGTAGCTAAAGATAAGAAGTTCCACCAATGTCAGATTCATAGAGAAAATTTTCATTTATCGCCTCTTAAACTCAAAAATTTTTCTACTCCTTGGTCATTCTCGACGTGGGGGATAAATATAATTGACGAGATTCAACCATCATCTACAAATGGGCATAGATTACTTCTTCGTGTGGGTTGAGGCTGAATCCTACACCAATATTATCACCAAGAAGATGGCCAAGTTCATAGAGCACAAAATTTTTACTTGATATGAGATTCCTCATGACATCATTAGTGATAATGGGGTTTAGTTCCAAGCTAAAACAATAGAATTTATTGAGAAATATGGGATTGCACATCATAGATCATCCCTATGCCGACCACAAGAGAATGGGGTAGTTGAAGTAGCTAACAAAGAAATTAAGAATATTCTATCTAAAATGGTTATCATATATAGATATTGGACATAAAAGATATCTTTTGTAGTTTAGGGGCATAGAACGAGCATCCGTACAAGGATAAATAAAACTCTATTCTATTTAGTATATAGAATGGAGGCAATTCTACCAATTAAAACAAAATTAAGATTACTAAGGGTTGCCTTGGAATCACTGTTGAGTTATAAACTGATTGGGCCATAGCTACATTTGAGTAGTTGAACGTGGTTGATGAATCATGGTAAAAAACTTTAGACCATTTGCAAATATATCAGCGGGTATGGCAAAAGCCTATAATGGTTGAGTCAAGCATTAGAAAGAACCATAAAGGAAGGTGACTTAGTACTCAACTAGTTAAATCATGTCAACACTGATGAAAGAGGCAAGTATGGACCTAGCTTGGAAGGTTCGTTTGTAATCAAGAAAGTCCAAGGTAAAGGAGAAGTTAAGTTGATAGAATTGGATGGCATCGAGTTCGTGAGCCCTATAAACCAAGATAGAATCAAGCACTACCATGTATTAAAAAATTAAATAATAAAAAATAACATCCCACCAATTTCAAAACTTGAAAAGGATGGATTGGGAAAAAATTAGGATAGCCTGTTAGTTCGAAATCTCGAAAGGGCTAACTAGTAAAAGATAAAGGCTGATAAAGTCTGTTAGACCTATGTGAGGGGTTTGAGAAAAAAATTAAGACTAAATAGTTGAGTGACGGTACCTAGAAAATTATAAATTAATAGTTAGCAATGGGAGACAATTTAGTTGAAATTGTTACAAACCAATCGTAATCGAGTTAAAGTCATTAATAAATTTGTCATTATTGTTGAAACTTATTTTTAATTATGAATGTATGTTTCCATGAAAGTGTTTGATTCACAAGTATGTGAATGCTTTTTTATTTTCTATGCCTCATTTTTATATCTGATGTTCTAGACAAGAAATCACAAGAAGGTAATAAAAACTCAATAGGTTGAAAAAATTTGAGGTATGTGCAAAAGTGGAGAAAATAAAAAAAAATAACAGTCTCCTAGATTTGAAAACTCGAAAGGGAAATTAATGATTTGATGGGTTGAGAATATCCAATATAACTCTTTTTATGAAAATTAAAACCATAAAAGTAAGATAATGTATCTAACACGAATCATGACCACATCTAGGACGAATCATGACCACACGTCTTTTCTTGGCAATCGATAAAGCTAGTTTGATCCCCTTGGAATGCTCATACCACTCGAGATTAGCAACCTACTGAATCTCCTTGGTTTGTAAAGTTTGAATCTCAGCTAGTCTACCCCTATACAACTCGCATGTCATCACAACCTCTTAGCGTCGTAACTCAGAATAGCATATGTAGTCTTTTGATCTCATTTATCAGCTATAAACCCCATGAAATCAACAAGGTAAACAAATGGGTCAATCACTCAAAAACAGATAGGGATGTGCTACACCTCTCCATACTATCTTCAAAGTTTTGTAGGAGAATATGTAGTAACCATATGCAACCCCATTAGATAAACTCCCTATGACCATAACTCAATGAGAACATCAAAGTTCCTTCACCAAGGGCAAACACAGCGAATATGCACTTTTATATAAGTATGTAAAATATGAATCCACTCAGTTGTGTATACACTCTAATAACTTGAGGTAGTGAAAGCATGCCCCATGAAGTTTGATGAATTGTACTTCTTGATACTCCCAAATGGTGGATTATTCAAAGCTCATTTCACAAGGATCGATACTTACAATTATGGAAGTAAAAGTGTATAGAAGTAAAGAGGAAAAGTTGAAAAATAGTACTTATAGTAGTGTGAAATGATCCTCGACAAGTTTTGGATCACTAAATAGCATTGAGGTCAATAATTATCTTAGCCAGTGCGAAAGTAGTGGTAGAAGATCCATTAGCCATCTTTGATACAACTGAGAGCAAGTAAAAAGGAGCCATAGTTGAGCCCAAACCACAAACATACTCACTCAAGATTATTATAGCGAGCATGAAAGGTAGAGTCAAATAATCTCTAAGGGAATCTTGATGCCACTTGAACAGCTCATCTAAATTGAAACTAAGTCATTTAAACGCACATGAGAGATATTGATCAACCGATTCAAGCTTAAAAGATTCCTTCAAGAAACTAATTTAGCCAAAGATGCAAGAGGGGATGACTAAATTCACTCTCCAGAGGATACTGGATATTCAAAATGGCACCAAATTCCTCAAACATTAGGCATAGCTCTATAGTGCCAAAGCGAAACACTCGATCCTAAAAGTGAACAAACTGCTTGAAGAAGGTAAGAATTATCAAGTCATCGATGTAATACCTCATGTTCTATAATCTAAATGACATCTTTTGACTCCAATCTAGATCCCCTAGATGTTTTAAGAAGTGCCATAATTCAACTTTATAGAAAGCCATGACAAAAAAAAAATAAAATGCAAAAATGACTGAAATTTGCATGTGATTGTACTGGAGGAGCAATGATTGTGGTACTTGGTTTGACTATGGGCTACTGGGATCATGTTTATCCCTTTCATGTATATACTATTAGTTTCGATTTATTTTTTATTAGGGTACCAGGTTCAATGATTGCCTTTGCCAATTTTGAGTGGAAATTAAAGACAATGGACATTAATAAATGGAGAATATGTTCATACAAATTTTACAAGGTTAAATGTTCAAAAGACAGTACGAAAAAAAACTAATAGGACTTACTCTCCAAAATCCTCTTCCTCATCTTCATTTACTCTCATCACAACTATAGCACTCCTAATCCGCTCCTCATGTACTTACTTTGACCTCAACTCCCTTAGATGAGCCAACTCTCGCTCACCCAAGTCAGCTCGATCTCTCTTGGTATCTCAACTCAAGGACATGTCAACCAAATCAGTCTACAAATTAACTAACATAAATGTCATTCATCATTTAAAAATTGCATATATTTATATTCATACATAAATCATATTCAAAAACAGGTTTTAGGTAAAATACTACAAGAGCACCCATTGCACAGATCGGAGATCACCTAGAGACTAATAATCTCGAGTAAGTCTCTCAACCTTGGCTTGGCCATTCTACAATTGACATCACAACATAATAAATGAAAAATCAATGAACAAAGCTAAGGAAGAATATTTACATGCGTAGTCTCTGGTGGGGAAAAATCTAACTGATGTGTCGATGGACGAAGCCTGCAAGCTATCTTCTTATCCACTCCCATCATGAGCATACAGGATGAATCCAACACCATGGAGATATATCCCTCCACCATTAGGGCCATAGGTGGAGCTACTAGAGTAATCCGAGATGGAGTGGAAGTACTATAGCTTGAACCCCTATTCCTCTTACAAGGATAACTCTGTGTTAATTGAAGAAACCACTATAAACAAAAGCAACCATAAGGTGAATTTTCAAAAGAAGATACATACCCCGGGGAAGAAGGAGCAAATACCTCAAAGGAAAGGGACTAAATAATGCATGAATTCCCTATAAGAGCGATCCATGGAAGCTATATGAATGCTAGCTCCATTCCATAAGTCATTTCAATCCCTCTAAACTAGATGTGGATAGAAGAGTCCAAATGGGAGTGGTCCCGGTACCGATCTAGCCTCAACTATGACAACCTCTCTAGGCATATGGGACACTCCAACATAAATGTCTGATCATAATACACCAGTCACGTCTCTTGCACAATACCCCAATTATAGGTGTCCTCTCATGGATCCCTATCTAGTTATGATAAATAAAAGATAAGTATCCCAAAACCTTGTACATATAGTTTCTTTTAAGCATTTATGAATAATTTCATATAGGAAATAAATACTTGTTAGAGAATAAGGGTCCTAAGCCTAAGCCCCTACTCAGATAACTCGAGGTTCACTATGACCCATTGATGAGTCCAGTGGTGAAGAATAGGAGAGGAAAGGAGAGGCTTCCCCTTAATCATTGGAGGGATGAACACTTGGTGCTCATAAGTCCAAACCTTTAAAAAAAGACAAAAGCACATATATATTTGGTGATCAATAACAAACATTCACAAGCTAGACAAATATGAATTATTGAAGGAATACTTGAAGGAAGAAAAGGTTAGCCTTGAGCTCCATCTACCCACCCCTATCACAGAAATCCAACATAAAGTATAATTGGTGTTGATCCCAAGTTAATAGTGATTGTTAATTGAGGTAGTAATTAAACATGCGAACTTGCACGTTGGAATTTAAAATATTAAAATTAACCATAAAGAAACTCCTAAGCATGTCATGATTGATATAATCTAAGTTGAAATGTTCCATAAATGCTCATAGGTTTATAAAACTTAATAAAAGAAACCTAGCAATACTAGTTGATGTGTGCCTTTCCACTTTGTGATGCGCTCCCTTAGGATAATCAGACAGAACTCCATTAACACTAGGCTCCAAAATAGAAAAGCCTCTATGATTGATCCACACGGATCCCGATAAACCAAAACCTCAAAGAGGAAGAACTTTTTGGTTAATAGCAACTGCTAAATCGCTCGCAGACCAACCCGAAAGTATAACTTAGAAGGATCTTTCAAAAATATGAATAAGCCATCTAAAGAATTCTTGCAAAAGCGAAGAAACTCGTGGAGGATCTAACAAAAAGCTAACAAAGAAAGATATCAATACTTAAAAGGAAGGGTTGAGCTAAAATGAATAAAAGGAGAAGGGGTGGACCACTATTTATAGTGGGAGGGGAGCAAAAAGCTCCCCTAAAAAAGCAATGTGGGATGGGAATATTCCCATCCAATAAATGGGGTTTTCGCACAGTTAAGAGCTCCGCGCAGGTCAACCCTCGCGTACAGCTTACAAATGCAGGCTACACGACTGCCACAAAGTAAGCCCTAAGGGGCTTACCTTATCCCGCAAGCCGGGCTTGCGATATATCATACAAGCTTAGTTTACGAGCTACAACTGGTGGGCCTACGTTGTAGGCCCATGCAAGAACTACCCAGTAGTGCTTACGGGCCTGCATCCCACCAACATGCGCTAGCCTTGTGCCAGCAAATGCTAGCGGCATACGAGTAGTTTTTACTTCTGGGCAATCGCACAGGCCCACCATGATCCCACAAGCATAAAGAATATTATTGCATCAAATTTGATAATTATTATTAGAAAATAAAATCTCAAATCCATCTGTTGCTATACGCGCAACAAAATTAATATTCTTAGTGACAGCAAGAATATAATATCAATTTTTCAAAACTAAAACAAAGCCACTAGGAAAACAAAGGTTATATATCCCTAATGTTGTTGCAGCAACCCCTGCTCCATTTCCAACTCTTAGGTATATTTCCCCCTTTGCAAGCCTCCTACTATTCTACAACCCCTGCACAGAGTACAGATATGAGTACTACAACTAGTATCCAATACCCATGTAGACTGATAAGAAATTGTAGAGAAACTCTCTATCATGAACATGCCTAAAGTAAATGCCTCACATGGCTTCTTCTTCACTGGCCAGAAATCAGAGCTTTGCAATCATGTTTCAAGTGTCTGGGCCTTCCTCACACAAAACATATCCCTTCGTGCTTTTCCTTTTCAATGATCATCTTTTTTACCTTCCTATTGATAGGTTTTAAACCCTTACCTTTTATGCAAGCCTTACTTGCCAAGGTACCTGTTCCTCTAGCCTTCAGACCATCTTCAAAACTTCTAAGTTTCTTAATAAACTCATATTTCTTGCTAGTCTTTCTTGACATAATATACTCTTTCATGAAGGGTGAATATTTATCAGATAGACTCTCTATCATAGTCTGAATGTCATTTTCAGAATTCCTTTCAATTCCTATCTAAGTCATTCTCTTCGAATAATCAAAGTATTCAATGCAACGCTTAGTGGCCAATATCTCATCATTTCTCCCAAAGGTATAGAAAAACGTAAATATTTCATTCCATTCGATTTTCATGCCTCATGAATTCCTCTGAAATGCATCAACATGGATTTCAGATCTATACCATCATGCTTTTAATTAAGCTTCAAGGTCATGGTTTCTAGCATCATAAGTCATACCGTAAAAGCATCCTTCTTATAAGTAAGATATGCTTCTGTTGGATGGAAGCCTTAGTATCATAATTGACTGGTTCAACATTATTCAAAACATAATCCATGTTTCTCTTCTCAAGCTCCTTTCAAAGAGCTTTAAACCAGTTATCAAAATTGATCCCTGTTAACTTATTTTCAAGTATAGAACAAAGATTTATGTTTGGATTGATTGTTTAACCTACATATAAGATAGAAATTGTTCATATGTAAGTATATGTACATGCATTTAATATAAGGTCTTTAATTAAACAAATATTTCCTACTATTTTATCGATAATCATATAGCCCCTTCTATTGAATTCAAGAAATCTGGTCCAACAAACATTCCTTAGTAGCTAGCATCCATAGCCCATTTATTATGACCCCTGCTATAGCAGGTTAAGCAACAATAAACAACCATGGTTGGAACCCATCCATTTACATTTATTGCAATTGCTAGTCCATTTGAGTTCTGTTTCTCAAGATGTGTGTAGCTAATTGTACAACTCCTCAAATATGTCTCCAATCTGGCATTAGCTCCACTCACATAGATAACTAAACCATTTTGGTTAAGGCATTAACCCCATCTAGTCTCATGACCAAATACATGTTAAGGGAAAAGCATGTTGTATGTGTCCTCACATCCATTAATAAAGTTCGTATCAAGACTTATGATGGGAAGATAATTTACCACCTTAATATTATTGTTGGGATTTTATTAGTGCAGCTGGTCTCGCCATAGTCTAGGTCCTATACAATGGATATGATTATCATAATAATAATTTGGGTTATTTAGAATTCTTAATCTAAGGGAATATGCTCAAGAATAGTTTTTTTAATCATTCCATTATACAAAGACTCCACATAGCATGCAAAATAAATAGGTCCATGTTTAAGTTCTTGCACCTATGTCTATAGCTTTAATTTAACAACTTAAACAACGACTATAAAACCATATGCGGAATCCAATTACCATACTAGAAATTAACTAAGTCATAAAAGTTCCTTGGGTATGTTTGAACCTAATACCAATAGAGATTTCCAGGTAGGAGAGGCACCTTAAAGTAAATGAGTAGCCAACTCCAATCCTTGCCAAAATAACCATAGACACTTTGATTCGTTGTACCATAAATAATTATGTTTTAAAGATTTAATTCTTTTAATCGAGTGAAGTATTGGATGACCCTCAATTTAATTATTTACAGGTGTGGCAAAACATTGTTAATTTATATGATAATCACCTAGACAAACTTTGAGCAAAACATTAATCAAGTTATCACATCATTTTCTATAACACGAATTGAAACCTAAGTCATGATTAGCATGCTTTAATCAATTTATAGAAAATTATCATTTCAACATATTATCATTAATCATGCATAGCATAAGGCAAGCTTTGATACCACTAATGGTTAACTAAGGCAGTAATTGAACATGCGAATTTGCATAATGGAATTTCAAAACATGAAATTAACCATAAAGGAACTCCTAAGTGTGTCATATTTGATATAACCTAAGTTGAAACGTTCCATAGATGCTCATAGGTTTATTAAACTTAATAATAGAAACCTAGCATCTAAGTTAAGAGCATTACAAGTTGATGTGTGCCTTTCCCCTTTGGTGCAGCGCTCCCTTAGAACAATTGGACAACACTCCGTTAGCACTAGCCTCCAAAATAAGATAGCCTCTATGATTGATCCATATGGGTCACGACCGACCAAAACCTCCCCTAGAGGAAGAACTTGTTGGTTAACAGCAACTGCTAGACCGCTCATAGACAAACCAAAAAATATATCTTATAAGGCTCTTTCCAAAATATTAATAAACCTTCAAAAGAATTCTTGCAAAAGTGGAGAAACTCATATGGGATCTTGCAAAGAGCTCACGATGAAAGATGTCAAAACTTAGAAGGAAAGACTGAGTTGAAGTGAATAAAAGGAGGTAGGGTGGGAAACTATTTATAGTGGGAGGTGAGTAAAAAGCTCCCCTCAAAAAGAAATGTGGAATGGGAATATTCCCATCCCACACGCGGGTTGCCACACTGAGCTCCAGCTCCACGTAGGTAAACTCGTGTTCACAGCTCACATGTGAGGCTACCACAAGGTAGAGCCTAATGCTCTTGCCTAGTCCAAGAGACTCTGGCCTTCTGCTTAAAGAATTCCCTCTTTATGCAAAGGTAGAGAAAGAATTGGTTAGCAAAGGTTTCCGTTTCATATTCACAAAAAAGGGAAAGAGACTGATAGGAGTTAAAGCTAAGACATAACTTATTCTTTTACCAAAAAAAGTAGACCTTTGGATGTTCAGATGGAACAACAGAACAAGTTTATTTTTAAAAATTCATGCAAGTTACGTTGTGGTTGTATTGGTTACAAGTGGAACGAGGGTGCTTTAGGTGTGTGTTGACCATACGTTTTGTATGCCCAACCGCATTCCCAAAGGCACCCCTCTCTTTCAAGAGGATTCACTACATGACAAGCCCTGGTAAGGTTCATTGCTTTGCATTAAAATAAACCAGGTACCTGGGAGCATACCAATAGAATGAACGAAATACAAACAGTCTTAAAAGCTGGGTTTGTAGATTATCCTTCAAGCTTGGCTTGTAGGCCGCAACTAGAGGACCTACGCTGTAGGCATATGCAAGCACTGCCCAGCAGTACTTGCAGACATGCAACATGAGCTGGCCTTGTGCCAACGCATGCTAGTGCTACACGATTAATTTTTGCTTGCAAGGTAGCCGCGCAGGCCCCAGCCGCGAACATCAAGTGTTCACTGGGCGCACTTGTAATGTGGAAAATTCCCTTGCTAGCCTTTATGAAATTTTCCTAAAAACTCCACTTAAAATCCCTTAATTATTATTTTGTCCAACTAGTTAATAATTGATCCAATGATTTGGAATTTCTTAATATTCTCATCATACCCCCACTCTATAAGTTCTTTACTTAGTGCGGTAAAGACCTAAAGGTGTGATCTCATAAGATCCTGAAGTATAGAGCCTCTAGAGGTTAACCTAATTTTGGTTTTCCATCTAATAACTATTAGGCTTAATTTTCTACACCGATATAGAATCTGATAACTCTAGATGATCAAATGGGCTCTTAAGAAAAGGCTTATGATCCCTCGATACTCTGAACATCACATGCTTGTGACTTGATCCGATTCTGTAATAGTAACCAATATAATACACTCCTTCCATCAAGTTAAGTATCATCTAGTTTATTGAGCTCGGATTAAGTGTTACCTCATGTAATAGCCGTAGCTATCCTTGAGTTAGACTTGTTCATGAAGAACACTACTCGCTATGATGTATCAAGATTAACTAAAAACCCTCTCTATCAATCTTATACTCTAATTAGACTCTCTGGCGAGGGCCTTTTGGATGCTTTGCTACTGATTCCTGGCGTGGCCCCGAAGGCTCGCCAGATTTTTCCAGCGACGCCTCCCTGGGCCCCGATCACTCACTTACGTAATTTAAATATATATATATATATAAATTTGGAGTCCAAACGTCTTTTGGATCCAAAATTTTTTGAAGGAAATATTTATCTAAAAGATAATAAGACTTAGATTTTAAATTATTTTAGACCCAAGAATATCTGAGAACTTTTTTTAAAAAGATTTGAAAACAAAGTTCGGGACCCAAACGTGTTTTGGATCTAAATTATTTAAGGGAAATTGAAAGAAAAATTATCTTGGTGTTTTTCTCACCGTTCTTGCGTTTAATTATAAAATGCGTATTATTTGATTTCGTTTACAATCCCCAACACTTCATCCCATGGGTGGATATTCCACTATCGAGGCATGGTATCGTCATGCCTCTTCTCACCCCAAGCTTGTTCAAGCCATCGAGGCCACTAGCTTTGGTCCTTTGGCGCGATCTTTACGGCCTACATTATTG
>CATIWQ010633372.1:0-16625 GCA_949673415.1 Euphorbia schlechtendalii | reverse complement strand
TAGTGCTATAAATAACTGATTCTACCAATCAATTTTCAATTACCAATCTGCCTGCATAACCAATTCACGACTGCCTCATCCTCAAGCCCTGAACTTGCTAATTTCGGCCTGAGTTGTCTGCTATTGCTGCATCTAAAGAGTCCACAGATCAGTCAGTGATCAGTCACAATTCAACTTCATCATTCTGATCTTGATCTTGATGATTCCGATGATTGATAATTATGTTTTAGATTGATAGGAATTAATTTTATTAGTGAACTTCGAATTGATAGGAATTAGTTTTATTAGTGAACTTTGAAATGATAGGAACTAGTTTTATCATTATGAACTTTGAATTTTCTTTTAAGTGAATAATTTTAATTTTTTTTAGTTCATGCGTGTTTGCGCTTTTTGTGCGCCTTTGCCTTCTCGCGCCTAGGCAACAGGACCCCCTGGCGCCTTGGGTGCGCTTAGCGCCTTGACTACTATGATTGCTATCCAGTGTGATTGTATACTAGTGAATAGTTACATGTATCAGTATTATTATTTGTTATTATTACTTGCACTGTCTAGACTTACAATTTACAAATTAATAGTATTGCCTCCCAGATCATTACGAATATTCCATCAAATGTCTGAAACTTGTCATTTGTCAAAGTTGTCATACATGGGCGTGAACAATCCATATATTTGAGAAAAGAAGCTTGTTTTGTAAAAGACATAGTTGAAGCAAGACAATGCTTTGTATTTTTGTTATCTGAGAAAGCCATTGGCTTTTCTACTCACTTTATAGAGTCCTGAATGCAAGAAAGCAATGTAGAAACTTGATCTCATCACCAAATCCCAATGTAGATAGCTAAATGGTGTTTTATTTCATTGCCGTTATTATTAAAAGACATCGTTTTTTCTACTCACATGAATGCTGACTCTTATAACCTTCTAATAACTTTCTTTTATATGTTACTCTGGCATCATAAATTAGTCCTGATTTAAAAGCATTTGCACTTGATACACATAGAGAACATAAAGTGGTATATTTTGGGCATGCTTGTGTAGCTCTACAGCTTGATTATTTTTTACATTGTTTAAAGGCCAAATGCATCATCACCCTCTCAACTTGGTTCCAGAAGTCGGATGCCACCCTTAACTTTCAAAAGGACATGTTACCCCCTTAACTTAGCAAAAATGCACCAGTTTACCCCCTCTCAACTTTTAGTTGGAGAGAGAAAAAATCTGAAAAACGATATCTTTGAAAAATTAAACCAACCAGATTCTAACGTGGTGTTGAGGGGGGCTAACTGGTTCGAAATTGCCAACTTAAGGGGGGTAACTGGCCCTTTTTTTAACTTAAGGGTGGCATCCGGTTTTCCAGAACCAACTTTTTGGGGGTGTTGATGCATTAGGCCTTGTTTAAAAGCTTCGTTTCAGGCTTGTAGCTTTTACGCTGTTTATTTTCAACTTTTTTTCAAAATTATTTGACAGGCATATCGCTTCAGAGTGCACCACGAAATCGCTGTGCTGGAACTGCAGGGAACCTGGTCACATGGCGAGCCACTGCCCAAACGAGGGCATCTGCCACACCTGTGGCAAAGCCGGACATCGCGCAAAGGAATGCTCCGCCCAACCACTGCCACCTGGCGACCTGAGGCTGTGCAACAACTGCTACAAGCAAGGCCACATCGCAGTCGACTGCACGAACGACAAGGCCTGCAACAACTGCCGGAAAACAGGCCACCTGGCGCGCGACTGCCCGAACGAGCCGATCTGCAACCTCTGCAACGTGGCTGGCCACATGGCCAGGCAATGCCCCAAAGGCAACTCTCACGGCGATCGTCGCAGCGGTGGCTACCAGGACATCGTGTGCCGGAACTGCCACCAGTATGGGCACATGAGCCGGGACTGCGGGGGCCCACTGATGATCTGTCACAATTGCGGGGGCCGGGGTCACAGGGCAGTCGAGTGCCCTTCCGGAAGAATCATGGATCGTTATCCTAGAAGGTTCTACTAATCATCTGCTTATTCAGGCAAGTACTCTGTTCGTATTCTATTGGATTGGACAACTAGGGTTTAGATTCGGTGTTTGCCGGCTTAGTTGGTTTTTTTATAAGTTCTAGAAGCTCTATTTGATAGTTATGGATGTGATGCATTGGACCACTTGTTTTTCAATAGGATAATAATGCTTTGGATGTTTTTCATTTGGGAGAAGGGTTTGTGTAGGATTTCGAATTTGCTGGACGAATTTGATATTTTATTTTTCGTAGGGGTTTTCGGTGCAACTTTTTTTATTAGTGGAATATTTATGTATCAGTAGTTGAATAAGTAGTGTATGTGTATGGAAATATTTTGGACTAGATAATCATATTTTAAATTCACTTGTTTAATTTGGTTCTGTTGTATTTGTTCTGTATTAGTTCTTTTTTAAGTCAGTGGATGTACTCGCTTTGCCTTGAGAAGTGTTCTTTTATTTTCTGAAGCTTGAGAAAATGCTGAAACTAACTGCCCCTTTTTTACCATCCGTAAGTTGCAAAGAAGTTGACTAAGGGCCAGTTTGGGATTGCTTTCCCATACTGTTTTTCCGAAAAGCTTAATTTTCAAGCTTTTGCTATAAGCAGCAGAGTTGATTTTGAAAAAAACAAGTCAGACAGTTCCTAATTACATAGTATGAAAGATAAAAATGTGTTCAAAGTTAAAATATATAATTCTATTAAAAATTTATGAGATCAACTTATTGGGACAGCAGCTTGAAAAGGAATAGTAAACAGGCCTTGTATGCTCTGAAGAACATGTAATAGTATCAATTTTGGTGTGAAAGGCAATTTAAAACCAGCGTGTAATAGAAGAAAGCTGTAGATGTACAAAAGCAGGCCAATTTTGGTCATTTAAACTTTGTTACTCTCTCCGTCTACTAAATATTGTCGTTTTAATTAATTCACAATTTTTAAGATAATAAATAACAAAATGAGATGATTTAGTAATTTACCCTTTCATAAATGTCTTATTCAATTTTCAAGACTATTAATTTGTTCAATAAAAATAATTTGACCTATAGTCTTCTTTTATTATTGGAGATTTGAATATAATTACTTTGGAAGTTGAACAAATTAATTGGGGTAGGAATGGAAAACTTGGAAAAAAATATCTTAAAAATACAAAATGATAATAAAAAAGAAATAATTAAATCCCTCTAAAATGATAATATTTAATACACGGAGCATAATTTATGCAACTGAAACATAGGTATGCTCTATGCATTGACTTGTTTGGTCAGATTTGGCATTATTGTGTCTATACTTTATTAAGTGCATGTTTTGTACAAATTTGTTGTTGTTAATTGTTGGCAATTTATTTGTCTTTGAAATACCAAAAAGTATTTCTAATTAAACACTTTAGAATTATTGGGAAAACTTAATAAATTAAAAACTAAGGGAGAAAAGTCAATTTAGGTACTCTAGAAAAAACAAAGAAATATGACATTTTCAAGCGCTGAGATATTTTTTAAGGGAATCAATACCACTAGTTATGTAAAATATGGCATTAGACAGATTAATTGGTATGAAAGGTATATAAAATGACAAAGAATTTAAAGTCAATTTCTATGGCCACAAAAGGTGGAGGCTAATTGCTACAAGACTTCGACTTGCACTTCAATTTACGCGTCACACCAGTTTTTATAACGAAAAATATTACCCTTGAGAAAAAGATGAGTTGTCTTGTCCCCGACTTTGATAGGATGATCATTTTATTTTTTATTTCAAAAATTTGTTTGAATTACAAATTGTTATATTAGTTCTCTCAACTCCAAAAAATCTCATCATCTAAATACTTTCTCGCCCAATGTAACCGTAACACACGGCATGTATGAAATTTCATGTTAGGTATAAAATTCATGCATTCAGGTCAATTTGGTAGGGACATTTAATAAGTTATTAGAGTCAATAATGAGAAGTGATGTTGACCTTGACTTGGAGATGGCATTTGGATATACAAATGGAGAGGAGAACCAATTGAGAGGCTTATACTTGACTACACCCTTTTGCATGTTTCTCATCACACATTCACGCCAAGTATTTGGAATATATGTGAGCAAGACTTTTATAAGATATTTATTTTTCTATTGCTTATATTCAACTCAAAATCGATTTGTGACGTCCAATCGAGGCAAGAATGACTTCCAACGTATAAAAAACTAGAGGGACAAGCCAAAAATATAGTAAAGCACTCCAAGACTTGAATCCAATGGATATCAAACGAATAAGATTGGGGTTGAGAATGAGAATAGTGAGTTACATGATAATTTAATGAAAATGAGTAATTGATGGATGATTGGAGTGGAAGAGGTAGTGACATGACCTAATTGCCCTCATTGCCACGTTATCTTGGAATGCCAAAAGTGATCACATAGGTGGTTAACTCGGTAACCGGGCTTATGAGTATTTAGCCTAACATATGCATTTATTACTATCAATATATCACTACCCAAACTCACAAGATTTGTGACATGTTTAGTTATTCTATTATAATTTACTATTTTGGTTATCATTTACCGTCTTGTGGCTTAATTACAGTGTTTTAAGAAACGCTAGTCAGATGATTAGAGCTTTCGGGGGTATAGATGGATCGTTATCTTAAATTTTTTAATATTTATTAATGAATGAGAATAATATATTTAACTAACACATAAATTTTCATATAATAAAATTTAAAATTCATGTAGTAACATTTTTTAAAATTTTGACGATACTTTTCAAGGTTTTGACATCACTTTTTTAAGATTTGATGACATTAATCTGGTATTTGGCTGATATTTTTCTAGATTTTGATAACATTTTTCATCTTGATCATCCAATGATATGAAATTGTGGCGGTGCTCTAAAAAATCTCATGTAGACCGTCGCCTTAATCATCTTTTAAAACAAGGCTTGATTAGATTAATTCAGTCATGTCATAATGTGTACTTAATGTTGCATGTGTAAACAAACTCTAAAACTATTATTGCGTCATGTTAAGAATACAAATAAAGTGTACATATATGTAAACAAACTCATAACGTGTAATTAACGTGTACTTTCAGTCAAATTGTTGCATTTTTATAGCAAATTAGTACTAGCTGCACTAGTTGACATTTTCTTAAGCATAAATAGATCTATTCCATGTATTAAAAAAATATGCACTTCAAGAATTGACATGTGAATGTTTTAATGTTTTTACATAACAATCTGTTTATTAAAAAACAATATAATTATTCATTATCAAAAAAAAAATTAAATTGATTATTCAATTTTAATTCAGAAGTCTAGCATTTGTACTTTTATGCGTATTTCTGTTGTATTTATAATATCCTTTTACTTGACTAATTTCCCCCTCAGCAGCCTACCACTTGTCGTTTGTGATTAATATTTCAAGTTTTAAAAACAATGGATATTTCCATAATTTAGAAAAATGCAGAAAGTCAAAAATGAAATTAACCAGGAATAACATAATATCATTATTCAGGTATAGGACATGAAAGTCTACATTACTTTACACTCCATCACTGTTGAATCGTTCATTACACAACTCATCCAACGATAATAAAAGATAAAATAAAATTTACTTTGATTTTAACAAAGTATCATTGAATTTACCCATAATTTAAACCGTTTCTAGTTAAATATGCAATCGGCACTTTAAGTGCTAAATACATCTAAATTTACTTCATGTCAATATTCAGAACTCTTTTATTTGTATTTTTATATCTATTTCATGTCAATACTCAGAACTCTTTTATTTGTATTTTTATATCTATGATAACGTAATAGATTTGAAGTTGTCCAAGTTTTCCTAAAAAACTCGTTGCTTCCTGAATTTTGAATTGATTTTATCATTACCTTATTTTTTAAAAAGTGCACCGAATAACTCTCTATAAGCCAAACATCAACTTCTAATTTTTTTGACTTATTTTATCATGCCAATTAGAAGCTGGCACGTAACATTAAGAAAATAAAGTGATTTACTTTTTGAAAATCGAGGTACTTATTAGAGCACTTTAAAAAATCAAAAATATTTCGTGATAATTTTGAACACATATGTATTATGTCAAAAAAATTTCATTGTTTTTTTATTTCCCGCTTGCCTTGACGAGGAGTATTTCTTACATCTGAATTCGATAACATTGGTAATTTGATTTTAGTAAAAATTTCATTTTATTTATGTGATTTATATTTTAGGTTGGAACTTGTAACCCATATTTCAAAATATTATTTGTGTTGCCCATATCCAAAGTTTTTGTCTACTTGGGTCGGGCAACTGATTATAGTGATGGTTTCAAAATATATGAAATAATCTGTTTAATAAAATAACAATTAAAATCCAACTGCTTATAATTCTATTTTTCAAAATTTTGAATAATTATTTTTTTTATGTTACTTTAACTTTGATATTATTTAACATATGAATTCGCCATTAAAGTTAGTAAATTGAATAATAAATGTTCGTAAGTTTCTCTAAATTCATTCAATTAGACCTACAAATTTCTCTTGTAAAAAACACCTAAAGCTGAAATAATACCTATAATACGTTACAACTTACTTATCCTGCAATCGGACCTAACGGAAAAAACCGGTTTCAGTTTGAAATTGCCCTGTTGATGATCACTAAGCCTTCAAAAACTAGGAACAATCGGGTTCAAACCGGGTTCCGGCCCGTCAATCTCTTTTTTCTTCCTAATCTCTATAACTTTCCGGTGACTATTCGAATGAACTTCGTTAGAGAACGTAGGACTACACGCCGGTCTATACTCCGGGAAAAGCCGGCCGGACTTATAACGAACTCCACAAGCGTTGCATAGCGTTTTGGCTCCAAGTGGACCGTTTCTCCACTGTGGAGTTTTCTGAACCTGACAGTGACTGCATCGCCGCTGGAACTGCCCAGCAGCGCCGGATTGAGTCGCCGGTTTTGTCTTTGATTTTTTCAACGGCGGTAGTAAATTGTCCGTTGTTGACGACAGAACGAGACAACAATTTGAAGAAGACGAAATAGAAGATGATGAAGAAGAAGAAGTAAACGAAGAAGACGAGTCTGTGAGAGAAGAGCCGACTAACCATGTCCGTCCGGTTTGTCTAGGCCGTTTGGATCTCGCCTTGGCCGGAATTTTCGCCGGGAAAACACATAGAGGTTTGGTCAAAACTGGCTGCGGTTCAGATTTGAACTGTTTCTCGGATTTCAACGGGTAGAGAACAGGAAATTGCGGGAGAGAATCATCGAAAAATTGCGAAACCCATTCAAGCTCAGCCATATCATCATCCTGCCAAAATTTCTTCAATTACTCGAGCTAAACCTCTTAAAAACGATCGAAACGAAATTAAAAACCTTATCTGGTAAAATTTCAAATCAAAATTTCCTTAAAATTAAAAGGATGAGAAAGACGGTAAAAAAAACTTACCGGAACAGCAAGTTCAGAGGCGAGAAATGAATTGGAAAAGGCGCTGAAATTTGAATGATTATCATCGTCGGCGCGGTCTAAAGAGGAAACAGAAAGAGCATCCTTCTCCTCTTCTTCTCCTGCTTCATCTTCTTCACCGTCTTCTTCTATGATAATTTGGTCGAAGGCCGCATTGTTTCCGTCGCCATCAGAGAAATCAAAGAAACAGTCAACGGAGAAATCATCAGCAGAGATATTACTCGAATTCTGAGACAACAAATCATCGAAAAGAGCTTGTTGAGTCGATTGAGGCAAATATTCTCTTCGTAAACTGGATTTGAAAGCGGTTGCGGCTTCCACGCAAAACTCCATTGTTCTACAATGAAATTGAACAGATTAAGCATGAGAAACGAACAGAGAATCAACAGAAATTTGAGAATTCATGGAGAAAAGGAGAATTACCTGAAACAAATTGAAGGAAGAAAAAGGTAGTTGAGGCACTGAAATGAAGGCTGGTTCGTGGGCGAAACTGGTAAGGAGTTGATGGCTTATCTTGTTTATATTTTCTTTCTTTCCTTTTTATTTGAAAAAGGAAAAAATAATACTAGTATTAATTTCGAAAATCAATTGAATATTGGCGGATTTTCAGAATTTGGTCAAATTAAGACTTGACTGATATAATGGGTCAATCCCACCTTTTGTATTCTATGGTATAAATTCATTTCTAGTACCCTCGTATGATCAATAATTTTGTTTGTTGATTGAAAAGAAGGTTCTAGGAAAATTTATAACCAACAAAATTGAAAAAATTGGTAACATAACAATAAAAACTCCATTTCGTAATTTATGTAATTAATTTATCAATTGTAACTTCTAACTTAAAAGTGTTTTTTTAACTTTTAAGGAATTTTAAAATAAGTAGTTAAGTGTTTCTGTAAAATGATTTTTAAGTCATCAAAAATGTTTCTCAAAACTGAATTTTAAGTCACTTATAAGATGTTAAATCTTGAAAAGACTAAAAAAGACATACTTTTAAAAAGGGTATCGGGTGTTTAATATAATATAGGGACAACATTGTAATTTGTTTGCTCAAAAAATAGATTTGAAAAAAAATCACTTTCTAGAAGTAAGTATTAGCGACTTCTTACTTTTTACTAAAAAGTAACTTTTCTAAGTTGAAAAAAATTTAGAAAAACACTAAACTAAGTAACTTTTAATTTAAAATTCTACTTTTAAGCGGATTTGACTGACTTTTAAGTTTAGAGAAACACTCCCCTAATGTTAATGCTAGTAGATATATTGTGTTATTAGACTAAAATCATATGACGTTTGTTGTTTAAATTAGTTTATTAATGAATTGTAACATAAATCTTAATTCCGAAATCTACTTTATTACTTGCATTTAGTTCAATATAATAAAATATGAGTATGACTCAATTAGTTTTCTATTAAATATTGCGAGTAATGAAATGTGAAAATCAAAGTAACTTAAGTCACTCTAAAAGGTACCTTAAGAGAAAAGGATCGTCACACATATATAAGAGATTATAACACCCTTAATCAAATCGATGTGGGACAATTATAACATAAAGAGAGATTAATATAAAAAATATGATACAAAATTTTTATATATTCATAGTTTTTCATAATGGAAGATATGCTAAATATTTTGTCAAATGTTTTTATATCGGTGGCTTTAACTTATGCTTACTTTTTCAGTAATGCAATTAAATTAACTTATGCATCTGACTCGGTGATAATGAATGTTTAAATAGCTCTTACTTTACGAAAAACTAAGTCACTGTAATAACCGTTTTATTATAGATGAAAGATATAAATGTTATACATTTGCTAATCTCATTATCCTTGATATTCCCGAAATAAAATTGGTGTTAATATATGGATGGTTATAAAACCGAAATCAGCCATTTGGTAGTAATTCTAAAATCTCATTATATTTGTATACATTAGTGGGCAAGACAAGCTCATACATCTTTATTTTATATCTTATTACATTGATCCAATGATAATAACTAAAAGATAAAGTAATGAAAATTTTATTTTTTCACAAAATTACCATAAAATCTACACTTAAAATACATTCATACAAATAGACTAGAATTGTAAAAACTAAGTTGCGAATAAATACTCGTTTCACATAATCTAAATGGAAAATATGAAAATAACAAAAATTAAAATAAAGTTAAAATACTAGTTGGATATAACTCATTTAGTAAACCTTTACAAAAATCCATATCTTTTATAAAAAAAAAAAGTCAAAATAAAAATCCCAACTTTCATATTTCCACTAGGACGCCAAATTACAATAAATATAACGAAAGTTACGGAACCTAGCCTCATTTTATTTTTCTTTGCAGTTTAGTCCTCCAATTCAAATTCCTTGCAAAATTACACTTCTTTGCCGCGTCAATTGCGCCCCCTCTTTTGCCTTCTTTTTCCTACTCGCAATATTAACCGTGTGTTTAATCCAACGCGGCTGATCATTCAGATTGTTTGAATCAACGGTTTAAGATTGACAAGCAATAAGGGGCGAATCGATGTTGAATTTACAGCTTGGACCCAAGCATGATCTAATTTGCACGCTTTTCCTGCTTTTCTTAAAACAAAATGATTTTTATTGTGTATTTAAAGCTAAGTATACGAGTGACTTCTCCAAGACTTTTCGTTTCATCTATTATAGTATAAGTTTCTGTTCTCTTCACCTTCAATTTGGTTAAATTTAGTTCAGTTCAATTCAGTTCATGTTCATTAAATTCAGTTCAGTTCAGTTAAGGTTTATTAAATTCAGTTCAGGTCCATAAATTTTAATTTTAATAATGATCATTCTAATTAATCTTTAATAAAAATTAATGGTAATAAATAATGAAAAGAAGAACAATGATAAAAATATTAATATAGAAAAATAATTATTATTTAATGTAGTTAATATTGATTATAAATATAATAAAAATAATTTTTAAATAGTGATAATTACTAGTGTTATTGATATAATAAAAGTATTAATGTAATTATAATATAATAATATTTTTATATATAATCATAGTATTAATTAATTAGAAAATGTGATATGGGATAATAAAATAAAAATATTTATGAATTAAAACAACTATTACGTTTTTGTAATCCAATAATAAGCGGTAATTTGAATCCAAACTACAATTTATTATTATAATTATTATCATTTCACGTGCAATTGTAACAATAATTATTATTTGAGTAACAAAATTTTAATTAAATGAATATACGTATTATAACAATTTTTATTATTAATGGTATTAAAATTATTTTATTAATTATTTTATATAGGTAGTTGTTAATAATATTATTTGTAATGATTATTAATAATTTATTTATTTTATATTTATTGGATTTTACTATTATTTTAATAATTAATAAATTTATTATTAAGTTCAATTAAGTTCAGGTTCATTAAGTTCAGTTCAGTTCACTTAAGTTCAGTTCAGTTAAGTTCAGTTCAAGTCCATTAAGTTCAATTCAGTTCAATTCAGTTCAGTTAAGTTAAGTTCAGTTCACTTCAGGCTTCATAAGTTGAAGAGAACAGGGTCTAAGAATGCTTCAAAATTATTTAAGATATATTTAAGATAATAAGTTAAAAAATTATGGATTATTTTTCACTTATCATTTTATCAAAAAATTTTAAGATAAAAATAAGAAATAAGATATATTTCAGATTTTTAAGTTAAATTTTTTTCATAAATATCTTTTGAGTCATAAGTCATAAGTTTGGAGAAACATCTATATTATATTATTTTAACTTTTTAAATATATCATTTTCTTAATTTTCCTCTCAATAATTATAAGCTTACACGTAACATTTGGGTCTTTGAAAAAGTTCGAATTATAGCATTTTTATCCCGTAACTATTTAGACTTTTATTCTATAAATATTATGACCAATGCGATAGAATACAAAAAAAATTAGTCATTAACATGTGCACTAGGAAAGATTGTTTATAATTTATTTTTAATTTGTATTTTTAGAATCATTAAGTTTTGTTCGGGCAACTCAATTCTTAGGAGTTTATACACAATTAGTCAAATGTATATCGACATTAATCAGATTTATGCTTGACATTTTTAAACTATTTTTTCAAAAAATTAGAATTATAAATGATTAAAATTTGAATTATACTTTAATAAAAAAATTAAAGAAATAATTTTATATATGCTCTTTGTATAAAATATTAAATAAAAAAACCACAGTAGAGTTTACTTGACAAAAACTAAAAAGTTAAAAAATACAAAAGAAAAATTATAAATAATTTGTTTCCATCTCTTTTTTTGAGTTCAGGCTCAATTTTGTCAGATAACTATGTTTTGATAATGGAGGCACTGTTTCTAGACAAATAAATTGGATAAAATAGCATTTCGTTATACTTTCTGTTTAAAATTGAGTGATAAGTACTTAACAAATCCTCACGTGTCAGATAATTCAATTGTTAATTCATCTTCATTTGATCACAAGTGTTAATATGTTGGAAAACTAAAAACAAGAGGATGTTTCCTTCATCAATGGAGTTATGTATAAATTACGAGAATCAAAACAGGGTTTTGTAGACCATTCTCTCCCACGAATAACTTATATTATTAAAGTAAGACTAAATGCATTAATATCTCCTTAACCTTGATTTAGAAAATCAAGTATCACTTTCAACTTTCAAGAGGATCAGTTACTTCCCTTAACTTGGTAAAAATGCACCAGTTTGCTACCTCAGTGTCACGTGTCAAGTTCTACTTGGAGAGAGGAAAATCAGAAAATGACATATTTGAAAAGTCAAATCAATCAGATTCTAATACGTGGCGTTGAAGGGGTTAACTGGTTCGAAATTACCAACTTAAGGGGGTATCTGGACCTTTTTTGTAACTTTGGGGTGACAACCGATTTTTCTGAGCAAAATTTAGGACGTGTTGATGCATTAAACCTTAAAATAATAGAAAACAATAGCATAAAGTAGTTTTGAGACATATGTCATTTATGAAGGAAAATGATCTTCAAAGATCTATTCTCTAATATAATTTCTCAAAAATCAAAGGTTGAATATGACATGTGGCATTTTGAGAGTAAATTTATGCACTTTTTACAAGTTCATAGAATTATTTTGAAACTTTTAAAAGTTACAAGGGTAATTAACATTTAGAGACAAATTCAGGAGTTTATCAGTTTGAACAATAAGTTATCGGTAGTCATTTTTCTTTTACAAAGTGACAGCTATCACAATTAATTGTTAATATAAAATTTGTTAAATGATAAAATAATAGCTGTATAAATAAAGTAACAATAAAAATACAAGTTATAATATTGAAGTTCAACCAAAAAGATACTTTTCATGTTGTTACTTATAAGTAATAATGATTCTTATTTTTCTTTTGTTGACTGTATGTGATATTGAACGAGAAGGAAAAGGAAATTAATTAACGTCACTTAATTTCATTAATGTGATGAAATTGATATTTCATCAGGTCAACAACATGTAATTGTAATAAATAACTAGTCGTAAGAACAAAGTCAATAAATCTACTACTAAACTATCAATGTGGCTTAAATTTTATTCTACAAAAAAGACATAAAATTAAATATAACAAAATTATTGATTTTAATAAGTGTTCTTGACATGAATGAAGTCAAGTCATCGGTGGTTCAATTTATTAAAGAACTGAATTTCAATGCCCTTTTTCGAAAATACACCATTTTATCAATTGTTTTAACATATAAGTAAGAATAAATAATCAACTAAAAAATGATTTTACATTAGATCTTTTATTCAACTTTCAATATGACATGTCACGATAAATATTGCACAATTTCATTTTGATCTTAACGTATACACAATCAAATAGAAGCTTGAATAATTAATTCGATATTATTTTTACGAGAGACTAATTAGGAGATGATTTAATTTTTTGTTAGAACATCATTAGTAGATTGTAGATTCTAAGATTATGTGACATGTAGAACAAAATATCACATTAATGAAATGGTAAAATAGACAAGACATTTTAAAATGTAGGCACAATAAATTGTCTATTTGATCTTCCATTGTATTTTTTCGAAAATAAATTAATAGCAAAAAAATTACCAAAGCTTCAATTGAACAACTATCACATGAACATATTCATCCTAATAGCAAACACAGCCAATGCAAAACACAAAGACACACGGGAAAATAGGAAATTAATGAGAAATCAGAAGCAGCCTAGAACTTTGAGATATTTTAATTGTAACCAAATATGAAATGTGCATGTTAGTTCTGCTTTGTAGTCAAAAAATATATGCGTTTATCATTGCACAAAACTAGGGTAAAGCTTGCTTTGAATTTTATTTGCCGTTTCCTCGTATGAGATTTAATTGCTCTACTCGTGGGGTCTTTATAATAACGACCGGGTCCTATGCACATTTTCTGTTGGATAATTGATACATAATAACTTTTTATTATAAAAATATAAAAAATGATTATGTGTCGATCATCCAATAAGAAAGATGCATAACACTCGATCCTTTATACAATTTCTGATACTTGTGAGGATTTTAAATATTCATATTTTCTGTTTCGTTTTTTTTTCTACTTATATTTTCTGCAGGAGGCAGTCATCGCATCCTTGATTCCATGCCATATATGAATGAGTGAGCTTTTGCTTACATAAATTGTTTGCAAAAACAACCTTTACTTTACTTTAGTACCGAAACCTACCTTAAAATGTCAGTTTTTGTTGAAATTTGACTTAGTAAATTGTTTTGAATAAGTTTAGATTTTATGTTAGGATTTGATATAATAAAATATGATAAGATAAAATTTTTTTGAATTGGAATTAAGCTTTATTTTCTTATATTAATCTATAAATGGTGGTGTTTCTTAATAAATAATATATTCAGTTTTCCTTCCATTTTATTATTTCTTTATACGTCATATTTCATAACAGTTTTATGCACACATCCACGAATGTTATTGCTGTTATTGTTTCTTTGTTCATGGGGAGTGTAAAGATCCAATATCAACCTAATGCATGATTTTCTTAGCATTTATTTCCTTTTTCTATATTTCTATGCGTGTTTTTTAAGCTTTCACCACCAATAATTCAGCTGGAATGATTTCTCCTATGGAGAAGAGAACTATGGCCTTCTCGGGTGAAGCTTCTTGCTTACAATTATCTCGTATATTTTGTTATGCTTTTGATCTATTGCGTTGATTTCAAATGCTTATACTTCTGCTTACTTTTATAGTTGCAATTTCTGTGAAAAGTTTTCATCATCACAAGCTTATCTTGTGTTACCTATTTCTGGCATGAATGATTTGAGAAACTAGTTTTACATGGCTTTAATTCCACAACCTACCTAGAAATGGTTTTTTTTTGTGTGTGTGAATATGCATGCATATAGTAAATTATTGCTGATGTGCAGATATTATCACAGTTTTTACGGAAGATATATATAGTTCAGGTGTTATTTATTAGTATTTTACTAAGTAACAAATAAAACGACTAGAGAAATTGTAGAACCATGTCCATGAGGTGATGCTGCACATAATTTCTCCTTTGCAACCTTTCACAAGCAGTTCTATACCACATTAAAATTATTCATTCATTTTCATTACAAAATATTCAACAATAATCGCCAAACCGTTACAGATTAAAATTAGAATATATTTTGATATTATTTTGCCAGGCACCTGCATTTTGGGTTTGGATTTACCTAATACCAACACAACAACAACTTTTATGAGAAATTATAGTAAGGACCAGGTAGTGAGGACCTTTTGCATGCATGAATGACATGTGTCCCACATAATTACTTTATGATATTAATTTCTATTATTTTGATGGTTTATGGGGCACGTACCATTCATGCATGCAAAAGATCCTCAGGATCCGATCCTTATTATAATTTCCCCAATTTTAAACATGTAATACTTTCTTCTCTCTCACTTTTCTCTGCCTCCATTAATTTCTTCTAATCTTAGTCGCTGCCCTCACTTCTCTCTCTCCTCCACATTTTGCTTCCTAAGTTTCCATCCAAAAAACCAGTGTTATTGAAACCGTACCGGCCGGTTCAACCAGTAAAACCGGGTACCGGCCGGGTATACAGTCGGTTTGAAGTACTTTACCGGTTTTGAAGAAAACCGCATCCTACTGGTAAAATACCGGTTAAACCGGTATTTAAAAAAAAATTTCAAACTTTAATTTAAAAGCTTCCCGTTCAAGTTCTTTGCTTTTATCGCTACGTTTCCTTTCAAAATCAAAATAAAAAAAGTAAAATTATAGAATTGATAAAGATTTGTTAGAATTAAAATTTGAAAATTTGTTAAGGATATTTATTATTTAAATACTACATTATTTAAAAAAATTCATTAATCCGGTATTACCACCGGTAATACCGGTCATACCACTTACCATTAGCTTCACCGGTATCGTGTCCGGTACGGTATTGATAACATTGCAAAAAACCTCCCCAAACAATGAAATTCAATCTATTTTTACTTTCTTTCTTCCGATTTTTGCTTTCTAATTTATTTCCAATAAAGAACCTTTGATTCCAACTAAAAGTGGACAAGACATACATACGTTGTTGGATACAAGAGATTAATCGAATTAATATAAAGTTGTGAAATACTAGATTAAAACTTATTTGGTAGTTTTACCAAACTTTTCAATCGGATAAATTCAAAATTTCAACAAAAACTTAGAATGAGAATATGTTCTGAAAAGATAAAAAATGAACTGTTTCCTTTTTTATACCAGGTTCGAGCTAACGTGGTAGCTCGATCTCAGCTAAGAGCGCTACCCCTGGACCCTGTTCCAGGGGTACTGCCCTAGGACTTCCAAATCGTGATAAAACTCGAACAAGCATGCATTCCACACACTCCCGATTAGTTCAATGATATATCATGATCGTATTGGTCAAGTAGTCTATCCAATTACACTAAAATACTAACATGTCTTAAAAAAAAATGGAGACCAGACAATAGATATAACACATAACTTGTAAGTTGAACGAAATTCTTTTGCCTAGCTACATACATACACATATTATTTTCATTGTTGAATTATAAATAATACATGAAATTGCACAGATGGTCGACTGGTATTCAACTTGGTTTATTCAAGGAAAGCGCGAAGGAGCTGATTCTAGAGGAAATCAATCGGCGATTGTAAGTTATGCCTCGGACTCTTACTCAAGGGATAATTATTTCTATGTCTTTATCATTTATCAG
>CATIWQ010633357.1:0-12800 GCA_949673415.1 Euphorbia schlechtendalii | reverse complement strand
TATGTATTAACTATTAAGCCTAGATATAACAACTTATTAACTTTAGTGTCGACATAACTTAAACTTCACCACAAATTTGTAATTAAAAAATTGAAAAGAAAAGGCATTGCAAATTGAGGACTATGTTTAGGCTACTTTAAGGCGAAGAAAACAACTTCAACAAACAATAAATTTAAGCAAGATAAAGCTATGCTACAAAAAAAATCAGAGAACTTTGAAGTTCATTTCGATATGAGGGTTCCACATGGAATTCAGTCACACTAGAGAGTATCATCATTTTTCTGCCTCTACACAACATTAAAAATTTAAAGTTAACTATTCCTACTATTTTGGATATTATTAATAGTTGCAAGTAAATAAAGGAAATGCAGATTCAAACATATAAAAGAAGAGTAGCAAAGTAATCAGAGAACTTTGAAGTCCATACGACAAGATGCGATTCAACATAAAAATTCAGATAACAAAGAACTCATCATCTTGACTTTGCCTTCCAACTTGGAAACAAAAAAAAACTAATATAGCAAAGCAAATGCAAATTAAAAGACAGTTAAGTAAAAAAGGGGAAAAAAAGAGAATTAAAAAGAAATTTGGGGCAGCGTAAGAAGTTAGCACTAGATTAAAAAGCTCGATAACAGTAGTAATTGCTGCCAATGCTCACTTAAATATCGAAGTCGACTATCACCAGTTCAAAATTGCGACCACCAATTAATTGAATTCACAACACAAAAATGTAGGATGACGAAAACTAACCTTGACGAAGCAAGGTATGATTACGACGCTCAAACGACAAGATTGCAGCAGGGATTATGAATTTCAATTTCGGAAAAGATTGATAAAATTGGAAGAATGATTGATGAACTTAGAAGGAATTTAGGTATTTTTACGGAGAAACCACGAGCTGAGGGAGATGAGAGGAGTGATTTTGTACCTTATATATTTTTTTACTTAATTTTTAATTTTTTAATTTTTAATTAATTTTTTCCGTCAATTAACAAGCGGGAGATTTCCCTCCCGTCAATTTTTCACTGTTCACATCATTTTTCGAACGGTTAGACTAAAAGTGTTGCAATGAAAGTGTATTTGATTAACAAAAATATCTATTGCAACACTTTTGTAACACTTTTTATAATGTGTTTCGAAAAATATTTTTTTCCTTAAAAAATCGCAACACTTCAATGCAACACCAGTCATTCCGGTTACGACAGGTCATCTATAGCGTAGTGCATCCTTCATAATTAGATGAAGCGATAAATTTTTCTCTCCATCATGGGCAAGGAGCTCTCTCGTGGCTACAAGAGCAACATCTTTGATTGTTGCATCATCGCGGAGTGAGACATCATTTTGTTCATGAACAACCATCGTATTAGGTTGTGTAGAGGGTAAACCTACTTGATGAGAAATTGTCTTTGAAGCATGATTAGTACCTGAAATGATACATTTTATATTAGGGTAGATTCCTTTTGTGAAGATTAGAGTGCATCATATTAAAATTTGTTGTTGTCCGAACCGTCTCCTTAGACAGGTTGGACACATTTCGTTTTCGTAATCGTAAACAACCTCTATTAATCTCACCAGTAATCCGCAAGCCATCCTTTTATGCGGGATGCCTATTTTGATGGCACACGAACAAAAAATGACCTACCAATCCTTATACTTTACAAAAGAACTAAAATTCTCATAAACCACGTCAATCCATATTTCTTTAACATCTCGTTCTACTTCTATGGTTTAAGGCAAATCTGTTGACAAATCAATATCCACTAACAATTTAGTATAATGACCAAAATCACCATAAATGTTGTTTTGTCAATTTACATTAGAACATTAACAGAACGAGCTAAGGACTGCAAACGCACCCAAACATGTGCATTTGACGATTTTTGCGCTTACGGGTCAAAATCTGAATTCAATACTGAAGCCTCAGAATTATGAGATTTAATTATGAAGCTCCCATGACTCCAAATTGAACTTTTTAATTCAGCACTCCCTATCATCCCAAGTAAAAACAGTTCTTAATGAAATTAATCGCCACGGAGAATTCAATCCCCAAATCTTACAAAGATGGATTTTCAATCCATCAAGTTTCCATGAAAATCTCCTTTATTCAATATTTACTTTCTTAACAGAAAAATACTTGCCAACATTATGTATCAATATTTAAAAAGTTCATAAAACCGAATTCTTTCATATATTATTCCAGAACAAATAGACTTTATTATATATTTTTAAATTGTTATAAGAGGTTTTGCCGCATTACATTTAATATCAAAATAATTTTGTTGACATTTTAGACCGTCACTCATTAACTATTTATAAATATGTAGCATAAGAAGATATTCAGACTTGTTGAACTTTTCATACATGTTCATATTTATATAAAAAAAGTCTACAAAAATCCTACTTAAATAATTATGTACAGGAAAAGAATGAAAATCCCTAAAGAGAAAACATTGTTTTAGGAAAAGCTATAAGATTTAATAAATTAGGACAAATCTATAATTTTATTAACGAATTTCCTGCCGTTAGAGTAGACAATTGCCCCGCCATACCCTACCCTTCAGCAGCCCATGCTGAAAGCAAGATATTTCTGGTGTCCATAACTTCTCCACCCGTGAAAATAAGGCACACTCATGGCTCTATTTAACCCGTTTATACCAATTTTGTAATAGTGGAGAGAGAAGTTTCGCTCTAATTGAATGATTAGGTTCAGACTTTTCCAATTTATATATTATTAAAATGAAACCTCTTTAATTTGCGAATACAATGCCGAATTTGTGCAATTTCTGTAATTAAGTGACTTGGAATATTTAAATGTAAACGGAGAAGAAGAAAGAGATACATTATACATATACTGTTTCAGTTCCTTCGCGGAAACTCGACAATTTGGATAAGTTCCGTTTGAAATACCCCTCAAATTGATACTACAGATTACAGAAAATATCAATTGCATTATCTTATAATTAATTCATACTTTTAAGAGATGCCATTTCACATGGCGCAATGCAGAGGAGACAGCAGGAGCTGTCAGCTACTTTTTTTACATACTTGTTAATATATTATTAAAAAAAACTAACTAATACAAATAGTCTATTACAAGTAGGATATATTTAATAGCAAAGATTAGTTTGATATTTTTCTGTGAGAAAATGAGTACTGTGAGCATAAAAGCAAATTAGACTATATAAATTTATTACACCAAAGTTACATTACAGATAATGGTTTCAAACCACGTTTTTTTACTAGCATTTGAAAAGTTTATTGTGAACATAAATGAGTAAGTGTCAGGAAAATTAGTGTTATTGTGAACAAAAAGAAGAAATGAACTATATAAATGGATTGTACCATTTATTAGAGATCTTTTACAATTTCAAATTCGAAATTGCTCCAAGGATAAAAAGAAGACACACAAACTGTTCTAAGGTTCATGTTTAAAAAATTAACGGTTTATAAAATATTATTGTTTTAAAATGTAAAATTTAAATTGAGAAAGAAGGTTGTTATAAGGAAGATAAAAAATCAAAAGTTAGAAACGTAGGAAAACTTTGTTGCACGGAGAATAAACTTTTTTAAGACATTGTTACTAGGTAAAATTTCCTCTTTTATTATTGAGTGTAACCAACCCAACTATAGCATAATTGGTTGGGTATGCTTCTTTATAATACTAATTATTTGGTATGCTTCAATCTGTACAGACATTTTGCTGGACTGGGCTGGCTTAATAATTTGTATTTACTTAGGCCTGTTTATTTGCAAGAAAGTATTGTGCAAGGGAAAATGTTGTGCATGGGAAAATAAACTATTTTTCTATGTTTGGCTACATCATTGTAAAATATTTTATGATGTTTGTTTACATTTCTAAAAAATATTTTCCAAGCATAAATTAAATATATATATATATATATATATATATATATATATATATATATATATATATATTCATATATATCATATTTATATATTGTAAATTATAAAATAATAATTATTATATAATAATTTATAATAAATATCAACTGTATATTAATATAAAAATAAATTTAGATGGAGGTGGTAATGTGGTGGTGATAGTGGAAGAAGTGGTGGCGCAGTGAAGGAAGTGGTAGTGGCAAGGTGGAATGAGATGGTTGTGGTGACACTAGCGAGTACCGGTGAGGGATCGAGGAGGTGATGCTGACTGTAACGGGATGATGAAAGTGATAGATGCATTGATCAGGTGGTAGAGGAAGTGGTGGTGTTTGAATGAAGATGGTGGTGACAGTAGAATTAGCTGGCTTGAGGGAGTAGTTGATGTGTGGGTGGTGTGGAAGAAATGGTGATCTTCGGGGTGGAGGTGGTGATGGTGTTGGCAGGGTGGAGATGTGGTGGAGGTGGTGATGGCGGCGATGTGAAGGAGGTTGTGGTGGTGGTGGTGGTGGTGGTGGTGGCTGGGTAGAGGAGGTGGAGGCTAATGGAGGTTGTGGTGTATGTGTTGGTTGGGTGGAATACGTAGTGGTGATAATAGTGGAGGAGGTGAGATAAAAAAGTAAGGGAAAATGTTTTCCCAATCTTTTTTGTGAGAAAACATTTTCCTTAATTTACATAACATTTTCATGTTGACTTGCACAATATATTCCTTTGACTTATTTTCCATGTCAAATAAACGTCGAAAAATTCGGAAAATATTTTCCTTGCAAACAAACATGGCCTTAATTAGTAAGCAAATTGCTTTTGCAATATCTGTTATATTCTGTTCACTATTAACGAACTGAAGATAGCTTCGCTCCAATGTCCATATCACACTCATCAAATTTTAATTTATTTATCAATATGTGGATTATAGACAAAAGCTCAACGCAAACATGAATTCATTCAAATAATGTTCATAAAAGTTTGAGGCAAAAATTAATTAATCTAAGATGTATAGGAATCCTAGAGTTGTAGCTCAACTTTTTAGTTAAAATGATTGTCCAAGATCGAGAAATCAATCGGCCGAGACGCCCTATTAGAAACAGTGCTTTGATTTTGACCACATTCGGTTTGAAGAAGAATATGAGAGTTGAAATAAAAACTGCAGATATTTTAACATATTTGGAATATATTTTTGTTCTTTGTTTGCTAATCTGAGAATTTTCTTAACCGAAGGAGTATTTGGTCCGCCGCAGACTGGAAACATCGCCCAGACAACTATTGCGTTGCCGAAACCTTCGTATTGTATTATGATTTTCTTTAATCCATTTTGCCTCCTTAACTTCTGATTTTATTGACTTCGATTTGTTTTACATTAACTTGGTAGTTTGATTTATAACCTAAACTGCATTTTTTAAGACAATTTATTTTGCAAGGTCTACTTAATGGTTACTTAATGTAAGGTCTACTTAGTGATTACATGTCTACTTCCTTGTTCATGTTATTCATTCTTTGGATGTCAATTATACCAGGTTGAATAAGGAATTTTTCTACCAGATACAATTTGAACTTCGATTTAGCTGTTGCGAAAGCACAGGTTGACTAAAAGTTTACATGAAAGAGTTGAATAATACTATTTGCATAACTGAAGCAAATCACATCATAAATGAGTTGATGGTTTTTTTAGGATACGGAGAATAGAATATTTGCAAGAAAGCACTACAAGAATGAAGTTTGAAGTTCTCATCAACTTGTTTTTATTTTGAAATACTTGTGGAATCTATTTGTCTCGTTTTGTGTTCTTCTTTCTGTTTACCCTTGGTTCCATGAAGTGCGTTATAAATTCTTGGTTCAAATAGCTAGATTGCTCCCATCAAACTAAAGGAGCATTGAACAAAATTAAAAAAACAAAAACGAACAAATTTAGATAATGTATGTACATAGCATTTATTTTGTAAAATGAATTGGTAAGAAGCTTGTTTGACAATTCCCCTGTGTGGAAATGGAAATTAATGCTCATTTTATCTTCTACATATCAGTGCTCCGTCCATTGTTGCTAGATTATTGATTAATGATCTGCCTCAAATTTATTGAATGCTTGAACTATTCACTTCAAGATTTTAATTATTTTTACTGAAAAAAGAAGCTGCAGAGTTCATGGAAAAGCTTCGTAAAGCCGTGCTCAAGTACACGACTATTTATCATAAAGATGGTAAATAACAGTTCCCTCTCGAGTTTAGTGCATTTTTTGTGGACTTAATTGAGGAAAATTTTTCTTCATCTTTTAAATTGTAGATAAATTCCCAAAGGCACAGACGGAAGCAAATGAACTATACTATAGTATTGACTCATGCATTAATGAAATAGTTTGCAGTTTTGAACAAGCTCACACTCCCATATTCTAGCTCCGCACCCTGTATGAAAAATATTTAGTAGTCAAAATTCTTATCATGGATGGAAAGTTTAGATCTTAGAACTACTTCATTGAGCGTAAGATTGATTTCAATGATTTGTGATGTGTTTGCACATTTATTTTTTGGTGATGAACAACGTATTTGATCATTGTTTGAAACAGATATGTTTATAAATGAATGCAAACGTGTAAAAATAAAAAAACATTGAAAAGTTCATTTCCAAGCTTTACTGTATTTTTTTTATGAACTTCAGCGTCATTTGTCCTCAGGCCTCAGGAAGATGCTTTAAGCAACTTCCTAGTATACCTGGAATCCTGGGAGTCAAAACATTATAGTTTTGTCAAATTGAGAGACTTTAATTTAATCACATTATACTCGCAAGATGACTTGTATCAGCTAGCTTATGCTTGCAATTATAAAAGGCATCTAAATGATAATGGATGATGATTTATTTTTCTTGGACTGAATGGGTTGATCCAAGTGTTATGTGTTAAATGTTTTTTTAAAGATATGTTTTTTTACCAAAAAAAAATGTTTTTTAAAAGATATAACATTAAGAGTCATAACTAGATTATGTTGCAATAGCATGATGTGCATGACTAGGTTTTTCATCTGACTCAAATCTCCTGGTTTCCTTGTGCCAAATTTTGTTCTATGTGGTGATTATGTTCCAAACTTGTTTTAATTGTGGGCATGTGTTAAGCATGCTGTGAGCATTAAGGGATGGTAGGTATCTGTCAGTGGACAAATATTTTTTATTAATTAGGAAAGTTTTTGCATTAGAATTCCCTAATAAATTCCAGAGTTTTCTAAGGAAAAGAGAGAAGAACTTTCATTCTTTGTCGGAAAATGAGAAAAGATGGATGGCAAGAGTAAAAGAGAAGGGACTATATAAAAGGAGCAAAATAATAATGGGAACAGAATATGGCATCTTAGATATAATTCTTGAAGAAAATAGATACCAACCTTTTGAAATCTCTATAAATAACTCCTATGCTTATATTAATTGCACCAAGATATTCCCAATTTGGTACATTACATATGTGATTCAAAGCAATGTCAAGTATTGTCTCTCGTCCCTACAAGTTCTCTCTATTGCCCTCTACATTGGCTGGCATGACAACATCTGCCTCTACCCCCACCCACAGGCTTCATTAAACTCTGGTGCAAGAAAAATCAAGTGACTAGTAGATGCTCTGCCTTATTGTTTATGTGAAAACCGTAGAGTGATTTTAGTTTTTTTTTAATGCCCATTTAGTTGTTACCTCAAAGAAAATGAAATCGCTTGTTAATTATTGAGAGTTGTGGCTGTAAAAAAATGTTGTAAATCATTGAAGACGGTGATGTAATTTGTCTTGTATATTAACTTAGTTTCTTGTTCTTGTAACATATAATTGGAGATTCGATATTGATTAGGATGACCCTGCTGCTCTATTATTTGACTATCATTGTTTTTTAGAAAATATAGTAGGGATTGACGACAACATATCCAAATTCGTTTGAACTTCGAAGTAAAGCAATTACAAGATTCGCCCTTAAAAATATGTCTTTCATGAAATTGTTACAGCAAAAATACATAAGCTAGAAAACCAATACCCGTTAATCCAAACAAAATAGTAAAATGGTAATTCTTTTCTCCAAGTGAATTCTATTGATTGGTTTGAAGCTGGTTATAATCATTTAAATGAGCCGTCTTCATTTAAAGTTTAATATGTATGAAAATAAACTTTTGGATTTGACATCCTTAGCTAATCATAACACTTTTTTTTTTTTTTTTGAAAAATGTGGTATTTGAAGAGATTGCGTATCAAACTCATGAACTCCCCTCCTTCGTTTTGAAAAGTGTATTGTTAGTTATTCTATTAAGGAAGAAACATTAAAGCTAGATTTCTTAATTTTCAATTCAAATATTTAGCTCTCCTTTATCATTTTGCTTATGTTTAATGTATCATTTATAAATAGAAGTCATAATGCATAGTTTATCATCTGAACATGGTCTCAAAAATAAAATGATCTACTGAATTCTAAAAGAAACCCCATTGCCTCATGAATTTGCAAAATTGCACTAGTTTGCCACCTCAACTTGTAAAAAACGTACTAATTTGCCACTTGATTGTCACATGTCAACTTCTGGTGTTGAGAGAAAAATAATATATTTGAAAAGTCAAACCAACCAGAAAGTGACATGTGACATTTAGGAGAAAATTGATGTTTTTTTACAAGTTGAGAGGGTAATCTCATGTATTTTAAAGTTCAGAAGGTCATTTAACTTTTAAAATCAAATTCAGGGAGGCAAACCGTGCATTAAGCAGATATAAAATAAAGAGTCCAATCCTTAGAGTATATAAAAGTACTTTTCTTATCTTAAGTTATCAACTAATATAATTTTTCAGTATTTAAACAATACTAAGATAATGAAAAAAGGAGTGAGTAATGAACTTCAAAGCTCCTAAATGGACAAAACTACTCGTGAACGACTCGACGTTTTGTTCGAGCTTGACTAGTTAATGGATGAGTTTGATTGTGAACACAATTTAGGTTCGTTTTAATAAATGAACAAAGCTTAAACAATGAGGTACTCAGCTCGAAAGCTCATGAACACGTTCGATAAGCGTTACTGACATACTCGTGAAGTACTTGCGAATAAGCTCGTTAATAAGTTCGTGCACATATCCAAAAAACAAGAATATTATATATATTAATTATAAGTATATTATGAAAAATATATACACATATGTAATTATGTAGCATTAAATTTTAAGTTTTTTAAAAGATTCAATATGTTTTAAATACGTAACACTTTCATTTATGAAGTCAAAACATAATCTTAAGTTCCAAACTTAGCTTGAGCTTATCAAAAATTTAATAATATGTCTCGATATTATAAAGCTTGGCTATTTAAGTACTTGCAAATAAGCTCGTTAATAGGTTCGTCAACACGTCAAAAAACAAGAATATTATATATATTATACAAATTATAAGTATATTATGAAAAATAAATACACATATGTAATTACATAGTATTAAATTTTAAGTTTTTTAAAAGATTTAATATGTCTTAAATACATAAACTTTCATTTATGAAGTTAAAATATAATCTTAAATTCCAAACTTAACTTGAGCTTGTCAAAAATTTAATAATATATCTCGATAAAGCTTGGCTAATTAAGCTTGATTTAAACAAAACTCTAACTAGGCTTGTACTCGGTTTGACCAAACCCGAGTTCGGCTCGGTTCGAGTTCGTGAAAAATTTAAAGTTGAACAATCAATGTTTGAACTCGGCTCAGCTAAACTCAACTCATTCAGAACCCTAACTATAAGCATTAGTCTACAGTTTACAGCCCTAATTATCATAATTTATGTTCAGACTCTTCTAAGAAATTATAAGTAAACTGTTGATAATAAACATTCAAGAGAAAATTTCTAATGATTAGGAATTCCTTATAATTGTCCATTAATTATTAATGTTCTTTTTTTTTTTTGGACAACTTTTGACTCATTACTTTGTTAATAGCACGTGAAGAAAGCAAAATCTTAATCCGATTAAGGCTAAAATATTAAAAGTTAAACTTTAGTGGCTCATCTAATTTTAATGTTAATCCGTTAAATATTTCTTTGAACAGTACATGCACTGCTACTGTGGAACGCTTGGACATGATTAGACCTGTTCGTCGACGGGCCGGGTCGGGTTCGAGCCGGGCTTGGCGGAATTTTTACAAAAAAGTTAACCCAAGCCCATAATTTAGAACTTCAGGCTCGGACCAGGCTAACAAGGTTATTCCCAAGCCCATGAATATTTTTTTTGTTATAAATTTTTTTATTAAATTAATAAAAAAAATATAAGAAAAGTCAAAATATGTTTAAATTTTAAATATAATTACATTGTTTGCTTAAAATATTTAATATTTAGTATCATTTATTGTAACCAAGTATAAAAATTTAATAGGATAGAATATAAAATCTTAAAATAATAATAAATTTAATGTATAAATATATAATAAATAAATAAAATTATTCGTCGAGCCGGGTTTTGGAATTTATATAAAAGCCAAGTCCGGCCTATAAATCTTCGGGATTTGACGAGCTCGAACCGGGCTTTTTTAAAAAATGCATGTCCAAGCCCGGCCAATGGAAGCGGGCTCGCCCGGCCTGCGAACAGGTCTAGACATGATAATAAAAATGTATTTAGACTCATCAGGGTTCATTCCGAATAGCCCATACGAGATAAGAAGATGTCATTGCACAAGCCAAACAAAACTTTCTAAATTCACGAGAGATTTAAAAAAATTCAATTCAATTGAAATCATTTTATCAAATTCTCTTGTTTGGAACAAAACAAATATTGATAGAATTCAAATCATGCAAAATATGAATTCTTGTGAATGCAAGGAATGGAAATCTTGCAAAAAGTTATAAAATTTCAAAGGAATTCATTTAGATTATGCCCTTGAATATTATTTTTACAATTTTACCTTCTCGTATGTTTTTTGTTGAATGAGTCAAAATACTTGTATAAATCATCTTGAAAAAAGTTAAATATATTAATTAACCATCAATCGGATTCTTTCATATAAATGAAGTTTCCAAACAAAGAATTTATTTGAGAGATCAACTGAATTGAATTCGCTTGAGTGAATTCAATTTAATACTTTGCATTTTCTTAATAGCAAGTCAAATCAATTTAATACTTTGCATTTTCGTTTTACATGATTTTTATAGTGGATTTTTTCAAATCATCTTTCCAATTTTCATTTCTCTAAATCAAATTCATTTTAAAATAATAATATTTTATTATAAAAATAATAAAAAAGTTATAAACAAAAATTAAAAACAATAAAAAAAATAATATTATTTTAATTTATTTCTCAAAATGAGCAATAAATCATTTCATATTTGAAGACCTTATTTTAGATATATATCATATAAAGTATGATTGGATTTGATGATTCTTCATTTTTAAAAATTATTTTATATGAAAAATCATTAAAGTAGCTCTGATTAAGTCACATCATCATCACTCATTTTATAAATACGCGTGAGCTGCTAATTCATGCTCCCATTCATAAAGTTTAATAATTTCATCATCGTTACTGACTTAAATATGATAGTAGCAGCACCCGCAATCCAACTAGCTTATCTCTTACCCAATATTTTCCTTAAAAGCGTTTCAAGTTCTTTGAATCTGGAGCATCGTTTTACATAAATTAGTTGTACACATTTTTGTCTTTTCAAATAGGAGTATTATGTATGGAAGGAGTTCCAAAGAAGTACATGAAGTTGAGTTTTTCAAATTTTGCAATTTTATAAAATATAATAATATTCTTTGGTGTTGGAAGATTGTCAATTTTACTTAACATTTTCATTTTTCCTTTTGTTTGTTATTTTAAAATATCAGGTAAAATTTAACATTTTTTTAATAATATACTCTTTTATTAATTAAAAAAAAATTAAGTATAAATAAAGTAATAAGGAAGGAATTAAAAAAAATTATAAAAAAGAATAAATTATTCTTTTTAATAAAATATTAAATATTTTATTGATTTAGATAACAATTTTAAAATGATAACTTTTGACATAGAAAAGAGAATGACTTTTAATATTAAATGAGTGCTAACATATTTATAATTATTGAACATAAAATAATTGGGTTAGAGTGAAAATGTGTTTTTTTACCCTTCCAAAAAAAAGAAAAATAACTAGTACTTCCTCCGTTTATTAAATATTGTTGTTTTAGAAGGATTTTGTTGTCTCTTTTTTATTATCATTTCGTATTTCCAAGATCTTTTTTTTTTCCAAGTTTTCCATGCCTACCCCTATTAATTTGTTCAACTTTTAAGATAATTATATTCTAATCTCCAATAACAAGAGAAAACTATATGTTTAATTGTTTTAATTGACATATTAAGGCCCTGTTCTCTTCAACTTCTGAAACTTGAACTGAACTGAACTTAATTGAACTGAACTTAACTGAACTTAATGGACCTGAACTGAACTTAACTGAACTTAACTTAACTTAACTGAACTAAACCGAACTTAATGAACCTGAACTTAATAATAAATATATTAATTATTAAAATAATAGTAAAACCTACTAAATATAAAAATAAATAAATTATTAATAATCATTTCAAATAATATTATTAATAACTATCTATATAAAATAATTAATAAAACAATTTTAATACCATTAATAATAAAAAAAATTTATAATAGGCAGATTCATTTAATTAAAATTTGGTTATTCAAATAATAATTATTGTTACAATTACACGTGAGCTGATAATAATTATTATAATATATTGTAGTTTGGATTCAAATTATCACTTATTATTGGATTACAAAAACGTAATAATTATTTTAATTAATAAATATTTTTATTTTATTATTTCATATCACATTTTCTAATTAATTAATACTATGATTATAAATAAAAATATTATTATATTATAGTTACATTAATACTATTATTATATCAATAACACTAGTAATTATCACTATTTAAA
>CATIWQ010633262.1:0-14494 GCA_949673415.1 Euphorbia schlechtendalii | reverse complement strand
AGAACACTGAAATATTTTTGGGCAGTTCCCCCTTGGACTAATATTTCTACTTTATCCAAAAAACACATGGGGTACATCTGCTAAGCTATTTACTATAGTCTTTATTGAAGCAAGAAAGCAGCAAGCAAGGCGACGATTACAGGCATCTAAATGTAAGTCCCAGTTCTTCTGTGATAATCGCTAACCAAACTATTACAGAGACGAACACACTCAAGAACAAATGGACTTATAACAACCTAAATCTAATCTCATTAGATTTACAGAAAGAACCCGCAAACAGCCACGCTTACACATACAAAACAACACCAAAAAGTACCTCTGTCAACATATGAATCAACTCAGTAGCACCAATCCCCTAATCCTTCTCTTGATCAGCAACCAAAAGTCTCAAGATCCAAGAAGAATATATGAACAGAAGGAAAAAGAAGAAACCAGAAAGACGGAGAGAAAGAAAGGTTTTGAAGCTACTTAATATATGAATAAACCCTAGCTGAAAAGGAGCTTATATACCACTTAAGTAACCCGGGCCTAGAATGGGCTTGAACTTACAGATTGGGCCAAGGCCACCCACAGCTATATGCCTCCACACTACAAAAATAAATTAGATCCAAACTTTTATTATTTCAACAGGGAACAAAAGAAAACACATAAACGCAACATCTTGTTAAAAGGGAGTTGCAGAAAAATAATGGAGACTGTCAATAATATAATGTTATGAAAAACGATAAATAGGCTATTAACAGGGCAACCTACGTAAAAAGGAACTTTAAATTTGGGCCACACCCATCCTAACATAAAAGCCCAAACTCATTCTTATGATTTAAACAAGATTTCTTCTTTTTCATTTCAGTTTCACATTTCATTCGACGGAAACCACCCAAACTTTTGCAAAACTTCAATTTCCAAACTGACTCCACCATTCTCTTTATCTTATATCAAATTCTTCTCTCTACAACAGCGATCTCACTCACAAATTTCATAAGCAAACAAGATAGAAACAAGGTATTAATTTCATAACCTAGTTGGTTTCTTTCCCTTTTTTTGTTGTTTTAAGTGTTTTAGCCTAGAAATATAATGAATCAGATCAAAGCGGTGAACAGACGAGTAAACAGAAGAACAAACAAAAGCTGAGTTACTATGATCATAAACTTTTATAATAATAAAATACATTGTTAATACTAGATTTTAAAGATACACTAGGAGAACTTTGAAAAATGGTTGATGTGATAGACTTGTATCATTCTTAATAAGAAATGAAACACCCATATCATAAATATTTCTCTGATTTTCTAGATTTTAGGTTCTATTTTCAACAGAAATGTAAATGTATGTCATAATAACATTATATCAACAATATAATGCCATTATACAGTCAATTTTCCAAATAATTTAGGTTTAAAGAAAAATGATCGGTTAAATTCCGCCCGTATTTTCTTAAATACGTATTGTATACAATCCTTGCAAAAAAATTTGATATACGCACATGCAGATGGATTTCCGTTTCAGCCATAGTGAGGGCGGACAAAATTCCAGCCCCCGCCATGGCGGAAACGGGATCCACCAGTGATACAACACGGGCGAATCCCATGTCCACCGGTGCCACAACACAGACGGATCCCTCGTCTACTTGTGTTGTGTTGCGGGCAGATATCCCATTCGTTGATGCCATGTCGAACGCGGATTTCCCGTCCTCCGATGCCATGGCAGATGTTGATTTCCCGTCCGTCGATGCCACGGCGGATTTCTCGTCTGCAAGTGCATATATTTTTTCTATTATTTTTTAAATATTTTAAAAAACATTTATTATTTATTTTTTAATTATAATGTATAAATACAATTACTTAACCAATAAACATTATAACAAATAAACTACTTACATTTAGAATAAGAAACATTATAACAATTATAACATATAAAGACACCAAACATTTATAACCTTTTTTTTTAAATAATTTAATACAATTACTTAATACCAAATAAACTACTTACTATTAAAAGATTTTAATATTAAATATTAATAATCAATAATTCTTTAATTAAATAGAATTACAAAGTTAGGTCCTAATAATTGATTCTCATGCTTGTCTTATCTTATTATACAAATGTTCAACACTGAACACTAGATTCATGGTGATCAAACCATGATGAAACTATAGATGGTACTGGACATTCATTTGCTAGATTTAGTCTAATGTAGTGCTGTAGATGAGCAATACAGATTTCATGAGATGAATGTGTTGTGGTAGATGATGCATACAAAGGCAACATAGTAAAACAGTTTAATAAATTCATTGGTCTCCTTGTGTAACCTGCATATATAACTGTAACGTTTAGTAAGGACGCAATGACAAATAAGTCTTGCACTACTTCCATGTGGTACATTTCACTCTGAAGGCATGCACAGCAATCCCAGCTAATACGTTGAATGGTGTCATCGATACTGGTAACATATACCCCTCATAAAAGCTCATGGTTGACATGAAATTTGTTTGCCATATTGTTTCCGACATATTGGTATTGGTTTTCGTTGCCAAATAGGTAGGAAGCAACAACCCGAAAACCACAATTTCCCTCTTTGAACACATCAACTACCCCCTTCAATGCATGGCCAAAAAATTGTCTAAATCTTATATTTGTAATGATACTCCTCAATTGGGACTCTACGATCATCTAGAAAACCAGTAGAAAATTATTAACATTATGTTTATAGAAAGAACAATAATGACAAAATATTTTTGTACAAATCATGTACTAATTATAATGTTCATGCCTGGATTTGATGCATTTTTTACTAGATGCAAATGACTTCCGACGATTGGAACCACTTCGTTGACTCGAACTATTGCCACAGACAGCATTAAAAACATATGTGTCATTATATTCTCTAAGTGTCAAAGAACTCAACTTTTATAAAATGAAAGCTACTCAGCTTCGCTGAGTTTATATCTTGTAAACTATGTAATACTAAGTTGAACTCAGCTTTTCTTACTTTAAGTCATAACTTAATTAAAAACATAGTAAACTGAGTTGTTTTCCTTTAAATAAACTCAAGTAAACTTGTTTAATTAAGAGCTTACTTAGTACTAAATTAATTTCATTGTCATGGACAGTTTGTTATTTCTAAAACGTTTTAAGTACTATGAAGTATTATTAACTTGGGTTCAACAAAGACTTCCGCTCATACTAGTGTCATTATTTATTATTATAGTTTAGTAACAATACGAATTAATAATTTATATTATCCTCATTGTTTTTTTTTCTTTATTATTTTGATTTTTAATTTAAAAAATATAAATATAATTTACTTCAGTTGTATTCGGGTTTAAATAAATTTCAATTTACTTGATGTAATTCAACTCTTTCAAGTTAAAAGTTAACAATCTTATACCATTTTTGGGCTTTAATGGACCTAGTTTGCAACTTGTTTCACTAACCTATTTAACATGCTAAATGTCATTAAGGCTTAATCAAAGCAAATTTACTTTTGTATACATATTTTTTTGGGAAATCCAACGAAACACATAATACACTAATATTATTTTGCTTTTACATATATAAGATTCATATATATGCTTTACATATAAAAAAAATTTGTTATATTTGTTTTTGACTTTTGTATTAAAAAGGTTTCATATTTATATTTTATATACTTTTTCTCATACCAGTTTTTCTCAAATTTTCAAGAATCTTTATATCTGGTATATGAGTGGTATAAGGCCTCTATACAATTTATTTTCAATTACATTCACAAATACTTTTAAAATAACCACAAGAATATTTGTTTGAAGTCCTTATACATGATATAAGAGCTCTTATACCAGTTTTTACTACCTTTTATGAAGGTCGTATACCTAGTGTACGAGCTATTATACCATGAGATACAGGCTTTATATCTAGTATAAGATGATTTTCATTAACGATCGATGTGGTTTTTATCGTATGAAACTTTGTGCAGAAAACCATGATATGAATAGAGGTGAGCATTCGGTTTTACCAAACCGTATTAGCCGAATAGAACCACCGAATAGTATCTGTTGGATTCTGAAGGATAAATAGTTTTGTAAGTTCTGAGTTCAGAAGGAAGTCGCCTTAGAAGCACATGGATTCATCAGAGGAACTATGAAGTCTCAGAGGTCATCATTATCAGAAGAAGAGTTATATAAACAACAGATGATCTCTCGATACTCAGATTGTTGAAATGCTCCTCTAAGGATTGTAAAAGTTCAACTAAATCTTTCAGCACTAAAAAGTCAAAACAACTGACTTAGCATTTAATGTCGCTGCGCGCATTAGGCTTACGTCTGCTACAAAATAAAAATTACTGCAAATTCAGGAACAAATCTCACCTGCTTTGCTGAAAACATATCTACAAGTACAAAGTGGACCCGCAAAATCAACCAAACACAGCAAAGTGCAAATCAGACCTAGACGAGCTCTCTAACGGATTATTAACGGAAACAAGGCTAAGAGACAACGGTAAGATTTCCAGCAACGATCCTAAATATCAACGGAAACTTTCTCTCCCTCGATAAAAAGAAGGTTTCCTGCATTTGAAAATGTTGCCGAAATCTTAACACAAGTACAAAAGCGAAAACAAATCTCAATCTGCTTACAACCTTTTCACAGGAAACACTCAAATCCCATCTGTTTGTAATTGAATTAACTCGAACAAAGTTCAGAAGTTCACAAAAATCATTTTTGCAAAACTATTGTTACTTACACTAAGCTGAGGGTAAGATAGTGTAAAAGAGTGAAGATCTAGTAAGAAGGGTACTTATTAGAGACGAAGCTCAAAGCCTCAGATATAGAAGGACGGAACTTCTGTATTGGTATAGCTCAGCAAAGATTGTTAAAGGGTACTTTAATCTAAGCGTTGTAAAAGGTTTACTCTTCACCAGAAGAAGAGTTTATAGTGAATTAAATCTTGGACTGGAGTTTCCAAGGACTGGATTAGGCAGAGGCTGAACCAGGATAAAAATCGCTATTTGCATTTCCTTACTCAACTCATTTGTATTTGTGTTATTTTATTCCTCATTGAAAACACATAAAACTTAAAAAGGGAATGCTGAGTAACTTACGCTTACTCAGAAGTAACTTCAGAAGTATCTTTCTGAAGTTAAGCGTGAACTAAAAAAAAAGTCATTCACCCCCCCCCCCCCTATGACCTATTTTACACCCTTACTGGGTCCAACAAATATATTATTTGTTTGAGACATTAAGGCCATGTTCTCTTCAACTACAATTCAATTAAATTCAGTTCAGTTCAGTTCAATTAAGTTCACTTCATTTCAATTAAGTTAAGTTAAGTTCAGTTCAATTAAGTTCAGCTATGTGTAGTTATAAATTTACACTAAAATAAGTTCAGTTAAGTTCAGTTCAGTTAAGTTCAATTCAGCTTTCAGAAGTTGAAGAAAATAGGGCCTTACAATTTGTGTTGCATGTGATCCAAACTTATACGGGGTTTTGTTTGGAAAGTCATTACTTGAAACGTAATTTTAATTGTTTTGTAACTAAGGCCCCATTTGTTTGCAGGAAAATATTATGCTGGAAAATAAAATATTTTCCTATGTTTGGTTACATTACTGTAAAATATTTTCTGGTGTTTGTTTACAATTCTGGAAAATATTTTCCAACCACAAATTTCACTATAAAAAATCCTAGTTTAACTTATTTATATATACAAGTATACATAACTTATTAAAAATATGTGAAATATAGCATAATAATTATTATATAAAAATTAAATTATATTAAGTATGAATTACATTTTATATATAAATAAATGTAGATGGAGGAGATGCATTTGATGATGATGGTAGAGGTTGTGGTGATGGAGGGGTGGAGAAAGTGGTGATGATAGGTAGAGGAAGTGGTGGTGGCGGGGTGGATGAAGTGGTGGTGGTGGTGATGGTAGCAGTAGCTATGTTGAGGAAGAAATGGATGTGTTGGTGTGGGTGGTGGTGCTGATGGTGGTGGCGGTGGCGGCGGTACATGAAGGAGGTGATCGTGATCGTGATGGCGATAATAGGGTAGAGGAAGTGATGGATGTGCTCGTGTAGGTGGAAGAAATGGTGGTGGTGGTGGTGTTGGTAATGAAGGAAATGGTGATGTTTGGGTGGAGGGTAGAGGTGGTGGCGGTGGTAGTGATGGAAGTGGTGGGTGGAGGAGGTGGTGGTGATGGTGACGGTAGTGGGTGGAGATAGTGATGGATATGTTGATGTGGGTGGAAGAAGTGAAGGTGGTAATAGTATAGGAGGTGAAGTAGAAAAGTAAGGGAAAAAGTTTTCCCATCTTTTTTATGAGAAAACATTTTCTATTATTTACACTACATTTTCATGTTAACTTGCATAATAAATTTTCTTGACTTATTTTTCAAATTAAACAAACGCAGGAAAATTCGGTAAATATTTTCCTGCACAATATTTTTCTGGAAACAAACGAGGCCTAATATTTTAAGAGCTCGTTTGGTTGGCGGAATAGCTATTATGTGGAATATAAGAAAAATGAATACAAAAATGTAGAGTGTTTAATTAAAGCCCGTCGTCGGGATGGAATAGCTATTCCGAGCTATCATACAACTCGTAGAATCGCTATTCCCTTCTCGAGAGGAGGAATAGCTATTCCATGAGTTGTATGATAGATAGGAATAGATATTCCATCCTGACGACGGGCTCTAGGCAAACATTCCACCTTATTCCATTTATTTTTCTCCTATTTCGCGGAATAGCTATTCCACCAAACAAACAAGCCCTAAGTTCTTTTTTTAAAAACAGTTGCACATGACCAATCTTATAATGTTAATAAACTCATATAAGCAGCCAAATTGTTCTTGAAAATCACTCTTCTTTGTAGCTTTTAAGGCTTTCTGCTTAGGAACTGGTGATACTTTAATCCCTGGGATTGTAATTTTCTGAAGTTTGGGAGTAAACTCTAGATAATATTTTGTCAAATACATACATACAAATTATAAAATGTTTACATTTTTTTAAATATTGAACACAGATTGTTTACGCCAAATAAGATTATAAATTGAGAAGTTTTAACTTTAACTAAACTTTGAACATAAATATTTCAATAAGGTAATCATATTTATTGTCTCCAAAAATGGTATCCCTTTTCTATATAACCTCACTCTTATTGACTGAACCAAATAACATAAGAAAGAAAATAAAAAGTATGAAATAAAAATTGAAAAAAATAACACATTAAACAATGAACGAGATATATGAAAGGTGATTTCTCCTTGCAACTTATTCTCATTCAGTGAGCAATGCACATTTATAAATTTTTTGATGAAATAATTTCAATTTAGTATATATACTTGGAAGTTTAAAGTTTGTAATATAAAAAGATCTCATAAAGATGTAAGATTAGTTTGAATAACCACAGAAATGTTGTGTGACACACGTATTATTTAGAAACGAAAAAGGATATTTTAAATTTGGATTTTGGTGTATTTGTAAATTTAATCAATTCATCAAGTTTTATTGGTTGAAATTTAATTCCACTGTGAATCTTTACATATAACTAAAAATCAATCTTAACTATTAAAATTTTGATGGATGACTGAAATTCTCTGAAATTTAAAAATGCATGACCACTGAATTTAGAGAATTTGTATCTTTGAAAACCCACCAAACAAAATCTCAACTATTACGAAAATGAAAACAAAAAAGAAGGAAAAGTAGAGTCCATTCATATGATAAATCTGCCACGTACATCCTAATTATGCATTTCTAGGGATTTTGTTCATCTTAATATCATACATACAAGTGGACTGTATTCATTATTCAGTTCCGTGGCCAAAACTTGATTATGTCTCAAGTTTCAGGTAAGTATCGTATACAGATTAATAAGACATGACTTTGACCCAACATAAAAAAAAATATTTTCAAATTCAAGGTTGTTTATTATCACGAGAACAATATAAGTGCTCATCTTGATTATATGTTTTTTATTGTATATTATGATCAAACAGATAAGTTAACCTTCAGTTTTTTTTTCTTCAACAACTGTAAGTGGGCTGCTATTATGCACCGAAAGAGATTAAAAAACAAACAATTTCAAAACAACCACCAACGGAATTATCTCATCAAAGGTAAAATAATCCGGATCTAATATGACCAAGTCACTAACATACAATCTTAATAATCAGTTAATAGATACCGCCGACATTTCCGTATGATTTTAAAATCCTCTCAAGGATCATGTTCACAAAATGATTATCAAAATTAAATGAAAGCCCTTTTCAATTTGACAAGAGATTTACTGCAGAAAACATTCACAAAGTTGTAATCAATCAATTAGAAATGGGAAAAGAGGAATCAATGGCAACAACAGCACCTTGTGCACCTATTACAACTGATAGACCTGTTCCTGATGATCTAGATTCCACTTTGCCTAAGCCTTGTAAGTTCTGTTTCGTCTCATTTTTCCAACAAAATATGTTCCCTACACGTATTATAAAAATTTCTGTTTCGTTTGTTAACAGATATGGCGCGAGCATTGAAAGCTACCGATACCGAACATCCTAACGGAACTGAAGGCCATGATCATCATGGAATGAGTGTACTTCAGCAGCATGTCGCTTTTTTCGACCAAGACAACAATGGAATCGTCTACCCCTCCGAGACTTTTGCTGGTATTTTCCTTTGTTTATTTCTTTTTAGTGCTTCCCATTTTTTCTATGACCGTGTATGTACTTAATCGGTGCTTTTATTGGTCGAAAAACAGGATTGCGTCAACTCGGTTTCAATTTGATTGGGTCGTTTCTTGCTGCTCTTCTTATAAATAGTGCCCTTAGCTATCCAACTCTGCCTGTAAGTTCAATTGTAGATTTTGTTGCATTTAAATATTTTTTTTCTAAAGCAAACTAATAATAATGTATATTTTGAGATAGGGGTGGATCCCGTCTCCGTTTTTTCCGATATACATACGCAACATACACAAAGCGAAGCATGGAAGTGATACTGGAACGTACGATACCGAAGGAAGGTAAAATTAGCCATTGAAAAAAAAAATCATATTTTGCTAATAAAATGTTGTTGTGACTCTACTATGGAGTATCAACTTATAACGTTGTTTGGAGCAGGTTTATGCCAGTGAATGTTGAGAACATATTCAGCAAGTACGCGAAAACTGTCCCGGACAAGTTAACATTTAAAGAAGTGTGGAAGATGACGGAAGCAAATCGAGTTGCGCTGGACTTCTTTGGATGGTTTGTTCTTTTAGACACCCTTTTGTTTCAATATGTTATGATGTAAGAACGCGCACAGTTTTTCATGTTTTCGATGTAATATTCGAGCAGGATAGCAGCTAAAGTAGAGTGGTTTTTTCTTTATGTTCTTGCAAAAGACGAACAAGGCTATCTCTCTAAAGAATCTGTAAGACGTTGTTTCGATGGTAGTTTGTTCGAGTATATTGCAAATCGGAAAGCGGGACGTAAGGCTAAATCGAGCTAGAAGGAGAAAGAAATGGTGGAGATGTTTAGTATTGCTTTAAACAGCATAATGGTTTTTCAAATCTTTTAGTAGTATTGATAGGGATGTAATAAACTATGGTTGAGAACAGCTTGTTATTCGTTATGATTGACTTTTGTTATGCTTTTGACTATGAAACTTCCGTTACTATATTTTTTCCCTTATTTATTATAAAAAATTGCTAACGTTATATATTTGAAGACACGGTTAACTTTATTTGGTCACTTTTAGTAAGGCATTTCTTTATAAAGTTGTTTCTTTCTAGAACTTTATGTAAAAATGGAGAGAATTATTCATATAGAATTCTAGCAAAATAACTCATATATCCTACTTTCAAAATGAAATAATTGGCTCAATTTTTTAAAGGCTAAGCAAAAACATAACGAATGAAACTAAAAGAAGTCCCTTTATTACTTGTAAAAGAGGAAAGCCTGTGCCATGATTTATGTGAAAATTACTAGAATTATGTGTTATAATAGAATCAATAATTAAGGGACCATTAGGTTGCCAAGATCTAGTCAATCTTCATAAAGAAAATAAGTAAGCTTGACAAATTAAACAGAAAAATGGCAGAAGATGATTCATTGGCAACTACAGCACCTCAAGCACCCATCACTTCCGACAGACCAGTTCCTGATGATTTGGAAACTACTTTGCCTAAGCCATGTCTGTTCCATTTTTTCTTCTTTTCTTTTCTTATTAATAAATAATCCGATCCATGCATGTGTTTAAGATATGCATTGACTCGCTGTTGTTGTGATATTAATTTGCTGACAGATTTGGCAAGAGCACTGAAAGCACCTGATACAGACCATCCTAATGGAAGTTCGGACCATAACCACAATGGCATGAGTGTTCTTCAGCAGCATGTCGCCTTTTTCGACCAAGACAACAACGGAGTTGTTTACCCCTGGGAGACTTTTGCTGGTTTTTTTTTTCTTTCAATTTTAAATCTATTAATGCCTCTTATTGCAATTGTTGAATTGCTTATATAGAGCTTCTGTCCTTGATTTTTACAACAGGAGCTCGTCAACTTGGTTTCAATCTCCTTGTTTCTCTTTTAATGGCTATTTTCATCAATGGAGCCTTAAGCTATCGTACTCTTCCTGTAAGTCTTGTGTTTTTTCTCGTTGCATTTAAGTTTAAATCGATCGAAGCAAATATTTTTTTATACATTGGTTTGCTTTTAGGGGTGGTTCCCTAACCCGGTTTTTCCCGTGTACATTCACAACATACACAAAGCGAAACATGGGAGTGATTCCGGAACATACGACACTGAAGGACGGTAATTAATTTTTTTGTATTACTGCCTTAATCCTGATTGAGTATGCAAAATTGTTATTATTATTGCATTACTTGGTGTGTTGTAGGTTTATGCCTATGAATCTTGAGAACATGTTCAAAAAGTATGCCAAAACAGTGCCGAACAAGTTATCTTTCAAAGAGGTGTGGAACATGACTGAAGGAAACCGAGTTGCCTTTGATGTCTTTGGATGGTTTGTTTTCAACAACTACTAATCCTTTTTGTGTTGTCATGGGATTTTTATATATAGGGTTTCATGTTTACAAGTATTGTGTAGGGTGGCTGCTAAGTTCGAGTGGCTTCTACTTTATGCTCTAGCGAAAGATGAGCAAGGATATCTCTCTAAAGAAGCTGCGCGACGCGTTTTCGATGGCAGCTTGTTCGAGTATATTGCTAAAAAGAACAAGGCAGGTCAAGATAAAATGAGCTAAAAAGAACATTAATGCTCAATATTACTATATAGCTACTATTGGCAAAATGATTGACGTTACAAGTGTAAGGTTTGTATCTGTAACTTTTAAGCTTAAAATATTAAATAATGGTCACATACTTCTGTTTTATACACCTTCTTGTTTCTCAAGATCATTAGTGAAATTGTGATGTCAACGCAAACATTTGATGAGAAATATGTGGCATTATTTTGAAAGGTCATAATAGAACAATTCATATCGAAGATTAAGACTGGATGGCAGTTCTAAACTGAAAGCTATATGAATTTATTGATGCACACTAAAATTAGAAAGCAGATGTAATGCAGTATATATGGAAATTACTAGAATATATTAAGAACTAATAATTAGGGACCATTTGGCAGCCAATAAACCATTATCAGATATGGCAGGTCTTTTCTAGAATTGCTTTTTCTTGTCAAGTCCCTACATCAAGGACTCAACTTTGGTTGGGTTATGTATCAACTATTAAGTATGATTGTATAACCATAGCTTATGGAATTTCTTGTTATGACTATAATAAATCTTTCTTACGTAAACATGTCAGGACATGTTTGGTTAATGGAATGACTATTTCATGAAATAGTCATAAATGATATTAAAATTGTGGAACGTTACGGAATATTTGTAACGATATCAACAATGGAAAACTTTCTAGTGCCAAAAATGGCATAAATCCTCTCTAATTGTACCAAGTTCCTGGTGAAAACACGATTTTTGTAGATGAAATGGTGAATCATTAGTGCAAGAACAATGAAAAGAACCGTAGATGTGAAACAAAAGTACCTACACTTGTGGACTTCGATTGATTTGAGATATTTCTTAGTAAAAATTTTGTAGCATCTCAAGCAAACATGATGTGTCCGAGCCAGAATCTAAACGTATTAATAACGTCAAATTTGTATTTTTAGCTCATCTATTTTTATATTTGACAATCAACGAGGAATTTAATGGTGGTTTGATTTGGTAGATTTTTTTATTGCTAATAGTTTATATCTTCAAAAATATCTAAAGAATTGTTTAATAACCGTGATTGATTACTTAAATTGTTGTTTGATTTCTAAATTACAAAAGATTGAATAAACCATAATGATAAGATTGAGATTCTGTAGATTCACATTTGATACATTTGGCCATTTTATATTTTTATTCAAATTTGAAAGGCTATAATCTAATGTTCTAATTACATTTTTTTCACTGGCTCTCTTTATCTTTATCTCAAACTTCATATTAAATTAATGCTATAATCTTAATCTTTAATATTCATACTTTTTTTGCTAATTTTATTTGTTTATTGTTGTAACAATGATGTCATATTTCATCCATAAAAAAAATAATAGTTACAAAGCATTTTTCTATGTTTACATTATTTTGCACTGTTTTAAAAGTCCCCGCCTGGGCACTCCTAGACGCTATTTTAAGGGTCACCGCCTGGCTACGCCTAGCGCCTAAACCCTACTAACTAGCGCCTAAGTCCGCCTAGGCTCCGATTCATCTTCGACCGCCCGATTCACGCCTAGCGTTTTTTAAAACATTGTTATTTTGTACATAATATCTTACACGTTCCCTTTTTCATTACTAATTGATCGAACTTCATAGTTCGTCACTCAATAAAAAAAAAACAAGTAAACATAAGAAACTAAAAGTCATAAAAACAATTTACACATAAATGTAAAACGAGAGAAAAGAAATTCAAATTATCCATTTGTTTTCTATGCTTTGACAATCGCAAAGGGTAATAATACGAAGATTACATGATATCGGGTGTATGATAGAACTGTTCGCGGGCCGGGCGGCCCGGACTCCACGTCAACAGACCAGGTTTGAACACTCGTTATTCCTTTTAAAAAGCCCGAGCCCATCAAAATCCGAATATTTATGGGTCGGACTTGGTTTTTATATGTGTTGGACCCAGTAAGGGTGTAAAATAGGTCAGGGGGGTGAATGACTCTTTTTCGAGTTCATGCTTAACTTCAGAAAGATACTTCTGAAGTTGTTTCTGAGAAAGCGTAAGTTACCCAGAATCCCCTTTTTGAGTTTTATGTGTTTTCAATGAGGAATAAAATAACACAAATAAAAATGAGCTGAGTAAGGAAATGCAAACAGCGATTTTTATCCTGGCTCAGCCTCTGCCTAATCCAGTCCTTGGAAACTCCAGTCCAAGATTTAATTCACTATAAACTCTTTCTCTTGTAACCTTCGCAAAATTTCAATCTCTTTCTTGAAAAAGTCCTGCTAGTATTTATTGTCTGGTTATTTTGCGATTTATTTTATAATTTCATAAACTAAAACATCCTTCAAAGTTTTCAATCATTTTACAAGAATGATGTAGTATTAGGTTCTTATGAATTGCTTTTTACATGGTTAGAGTTTGACAAACAATTGTGATTATATACTAGGAGACTAACTCACTGGTAGCGGATGAATAATTGTCTTAAGTGAACAGAGTTTCGGGTCCCGTAATACCATTTCAATTCGGTTAAAGGTTCTAAAGTATTTACATATATACTTACATTTCTATACTCTGAGAATTCCTATTGTAATTTATAATCTTTTCTTATTGAAGAATATAGTATTATATATTATTCCAATACTGTTATTAACAGTTAGTTAATGGATCAATATTATTAAAGTCAATTCTAATTCAAATAAAAAAAATTGAGTTAGAATCGTGTCTCGGACTAATGTAATTCATGTTGTTACGCATATCGTGATCATTAGTTACAAGTAACTAGCAGTTTGATTCTAAATGAATATTTTTATCTGTAAAATCTATAACTTATTTACCTGAGCCACTATGTAATAACATAGTCGTAAATGAGCTTATTTATAATTTTATGACATTTATTTTTAATCGACGGATGATAACATTTGAAATCGTAAGAGAAATTACTTGTAATTTTTTTTTATAATTGCTAGCGTAAAATATGAAACTGTGAGAGAAAACAAAAAATAATGATCTATCTTTTATCATTGTTTATTCATACAATAAGATTGATGCGATTGAAAAGATAAGGGATGACAAATTTTATTCCATTATTCTTACATTTTGACTTGTCTTATCAACATCACATAGAAGATTGGAGAGAAAGTTCAAATTCTAACCTAATTTTTTTCCCTTATTCTTACACTTTAAGTGGTCTTGGAATTTGCAGTCGTCTCCAACTTTAGATGATTTTCATTAGTGCAGTCCAATGTGTTATCTTTAGTAGCCATTTCAACATCTTGTTCATCATTGTCATCCTTGGTCTCATCCAACGGTT
>CATIWQ010633223.1:0-10712 GCA_949673415.1 Euphorbia schlechtendalii | reverse complement strand
GGCTTTTTGTTAATTATCAGTGCTTTCTTTATTTGTATCTCGATGGTATTATATATATATTTGGATATGTATGTGTGCATTGATAAAAACAAAGTTTGTGATTAATTCATAGCGTAAAAGTGCAAGGACATAGTGGGAGCTGTGTGGAGTGAGAATTGCATATACGTGTTACTATGAATAGTTTAAATATCCCTAGTCATAGTTCCATTGAGACTAGACATCAATGGAGCGGATAGACTAGCATGTCTAGGCTTACTTCTTGGATTAGTTCCAAGCTGCCGATCTCACGAGCTGAAGGTGGTACCTTGAGTTAACATATGAATGTATTCGGGTAATACATTAGAGACCACCATAAGACACACTCAGAAATAACTATATCCATTTGTTGGTGTCATTTCTTGTTACAGTAGTAGTACAAGTATCCTCAAACCTAAGATACCGGTTACCTTATGTAGGAGTTGCTATACTTTGGGTCATACTTATTCATACCCTGGCAAAAAGGATGACACGGGTGATTATGGGTATAGCGATGATCACATGTAGGTAAGCTATGTAGTCTAGATGGGATCCATCGCTCCTTATATAGTTATATAATGGAGATGTACGTTGGGATCCTTTGTTGAAGTGACACGCTCATAAACCTCTGATCAGAGTATATGATTGATGGAACAGGTTTTTAATCAATCAAGATACAAAACCGCTGAGTGGTGTTCTTCGTGAACAAGTCTAATTCCAGGATAGCTATGACTATTACATGAGCTGACACTTAATCCTAGCTTAATAAACTAGATAGTACTTAACCTAATGGAAGGAGTGTACTATATTGGTTACTACCACAGAACCGGATCAAGTCCTAGGTATGTGACGTTCCAAGTATCGGGGAATCATACACCTTTGCTAGAAAGCCCATTTGATCATCTAGAGCTATCGAGTTCCATAACAGTCTAGAACACTGAGCTTAAAGTTTCCTAGGTGGGAAACCAAGTTTAGCTTAAGCTCTAGCGGCTCTATACTTTGGGATCCTATGAGGTCACACACTTTAGGTCTTTATCAGACCATGTAAAGAACCTATGGACTAGGTCTATACTGAAAATACAAGTTGTAAAATTAGTGAGAGGAATGATTAATTAAATAATAATTCAAAGAAATAATGAAAAGATAGAGAAAAGGTTGCATGAAGCGAGCAAGGGATTTTTCCCTTTACGAGTGAGCCCCAAATCGAAGATGGGTTTTTCAAAGCGGGGCTTGCGCGGCTACCATGCACGTGCCGCTAGTGTGTGTGGATAACCCTCACGCGCTAGTGGGATGCAGGCCTTAAGCGCTGCCGCAAGGTAGCTCTTGCGCTGTCTGCGGGCAAGCCCGCAAGTCGCAGCTTGTGCACAAGGCAAGACCGTTAGGGATTGCCTAGTGGCAGCCACGGGTTAACCCCCGCTGGTATCCCTACCCGCGCGGATGACCTGCTATACATGGGATGGGATTTATCCCATCCCATGTAGAGTTTTAGGGAGAGTCTATCATTCCCCCTTTTTCCCTATAAATAAGCTTCTAGCCTCTCATTATTTACACACACCAAAAAGCTCTAAGCTTATTTTTTCTCTCTGATTTCTTTCTCTTCTTCTTTTGTTGTCCGAGATCCTCCATGAGTTTCTCCAAACAATTTGAAGAGTTCTTTTAGAAGGCTCTAAATTTAAGTGGGCCTTCTATTCGGATTTTAGGGTTTATTTACGAGTTTTCTAGCAATTGCTATTAATTGACGGGTTCTACGTCTTTGAGGTTTTGGTCGGTGAAGATCTTTGTTGATCATGTTATAGAGACTCTCCTAGTTTGGAAGCTTATACTATCGCAATTGCTTGAAAGGGAACGCGGTAACCAAAGAGAGATCAAGCACCCATCAATTGGTAATGCTTTAACCTTTTAGATGCTAGGTTTCGTTTATATGTTTTATAAACCTAAAAGCATCTATTGAACCTTTTAACCTAGATTATAAGAATCATGGCATGCTTATGAGATCCTCAAGTTAATTTTAAGTTTTTGAAATTCCGCCTTGTTGTCTATGCCTGTTCAATTACTATCTTGATTAACCAATAATGGTATCAGAGTCTGTCATATGCTATGCATGATTGATTGTAATGTGTTAAAATGCGATGTTCTATGAGTTGATTAAGTTTGCTATGCATGAATTAGGTTTTCAATTCCTGTTATAGAAAATGATGTGATAACTAGATTAAGGTTTTGCTCAAACTTAGTATAGGTAATTATCATATGAAGTTAGCAATGTTTTACCTCACGGGTAAATGCTTTAATTAAGGGTCGTCCCATACTTCACTGAATTAAAGAATGAAATCTTTAAATCATAATTATCCATGGTATATTGAATCAATTGCCCGTGGTAATATTGGCAAGGAATGGATAAGGCTTCTCATTCACTTCCAGGGGGCCTCTCCTGCATGGAAATTATCATCGGTATTAGATTCAAGTATACCCAAGGGATGTTTATGACTTAGTCGATTTCTATTATGGGAATTTATTTTGCATATGTTTTTACAAACGTGGTTGAAGTTGTTAATATTAAAACATGTAGACATAGTTGCAAAAACTTAAACATGGACCTTGTTTATTTTGCGTGTTATGTGGAGTCTTGGCATAATGGAATGATTATGATATACTAATTGTAGCATATTCCCTTAGAGTTAATAATTCCTAATAGCTCGCTATTATTTCATAATCATATCCATCATATAAGACCAAGACTAGGGCGAGACCAGTCGCACCAATGAAATCCCTACAACTATATTAAAGCGGATAAATGTCTTCCCGTCATAAGTCATGATACGAGCCTTATTAACGGATGTAAGCACATGTACAACATGCCTTCCCTTAACATGTGTTTGGTCATGAGACTAGATGGGGTTAATACCTTAACCAAAGAAGGTAGTTGTAGCTGTCCATATTATTGGAGCTAATGCCAAATTGGAGACACATTTGAGGAGTCGTACAATTGGATACGCACATCTCGAGAAAGAGAACTTAGATAGTTTAGCAATTGAAAGAGATACAAATGGACGGGTTCCAACCATGGTTATTGTGAGCATGGGATTTTGTACTAGCTCGCGCGTTCGATGATGATGGCTTTTCGGGATTTAATCCTTGACTCACACAATTTTCGATTTTCCGATGATCTTCAAATGGCTCCTTGTAAAAAAATAAATATTTCGGGCCCTAAATAAATATTTAGAATCGTAAAAAATATTTAAAAGCCTTAAGTGAAAACTTAAAGGTTTAAAATATTTTTAAGGACCTTAATAAATGTTTAAGGATTCAGAATATTTTAATTGTTTTTTTAAAGAATATATGTATATATATATATATATATATATGTATGTATGTATGTATGTATGTATGTATGTATGTATGTAAGGAAAATATAAAAAAAATGAAAAAAGAAATAAAAAGAAAATGAATAAAAAAAGAAAGGAAATAAAAGAAATGGAAAAAAATATAATAAAAAAGGAAAGAGATAAATGTAGATAGGAAATAAAAATGGTACTTGAATAGTATCACAATATGATCTAAATACATTATGAGAAAAAGGAAATAATACCATTTAATGATACCGGAAAAATTCCACCTATAAATAGGGGGAATTTTTCGTGGAAAAGAGGGGAGAAAAATTTTACATAAAAGAAACTTTTCGTGACAAAGACGGGGAAAATTTTCAGAAAATGTAGACGAAGTTCTTCTGGCTTTTTTTTACAATGACTTTTGTTCATCTTTCTTTTTAAAAATCCTTTGATTATTCTCGGGTCTAAAATAAGTTTGGATTCCGGATTTAATTACTTTTAACTCAATTTCTTTCATCCTTTTCTAAAAAATCCTTAGATATTCTTGAACCTAAAACAACTTTAGAGTCTAAGTTAGAATATTTTTAGGAATAAAATAACACATTTTCACCAATTAAATCAAAATGAACGAGGAGCACTCCTAAAAATCAAGCGGATTTGTCGACGTGGATTCACACCAAAAGGTAAGCCTCTAAGTTCCTAGAGTTGCTTTTTCCTGTGTATTATATTGTTATACTTTTTTTTCTTTTCTCCTGAATTCTGAGATGAATTTGATTATCATCATCGACCTAGGATTTATTTTATTTCTTTAAATTTTATTGCATTAATTCTTTTTTATTAATTACTTAATAGTTATTTTATTTATTTTATTACGTTACTTTAATTTACATTTTTTACGTATTCTTTTAATTTATTAAATTACGAGAATGTTGTAAGTAAATACATGTTAGAATACCCCCACAAAAGGAATAAAAAATCTATTCCCGAATAACAGACCTCACTTCTTACCATGCGAGCACTTTCATTAAATAAAAAAGACCAACATATTTGTAAATAAAATGAATTGTTTTATTTCTAAATAAGAAATTTTGAATCGTCGATATTTTAATTAGGCCACACGAGCCTCGCCTAGATCAAATCGAGCATACGTGCAATATGTTGTAATATACCCTCTGCTAACCTTTGTGAATGCAAGTAGATTAGCATTAGATGTATGCTTAGAATCTTAATTTTCCTTCGGGTATTGCAATTTCTTTTTTTCTGGGAATGTAATTAATAGATTAGGCGGGCGGTTGCATCCCCCAAGGTTCTGTAATTGTTAATCTTTACTTTCCGCATTTATTTACTACTTTATGGATGGATTTACAGGTTTCAAATATACGTGAATCATGCATAATAACTCAAAAAAAATCACATAAGTGCGAAGATGCGTAATTAAGAAATACGGTTTTCTGTAAATAATGTAATATATTGTGATCCAATAAGAAATAAGCAACTTATCCCGAACCCAAATCTTTGTGTCTTAGTGGGCCATCCCCCAGATGTTAAGTCTCACAGAACCCTTATTCCTGGAAGAGCTAATCCAAGTGGCGACTCTACACTAAGAGATAGCGGATTCGGGTTTGACCAATCTAAAAACATTTTCGCTTTCGCAACCAAACATTTTCCAGGTCCTCGACCCGGTACATTTTCACTTTCAACTTAAACACCTCGGTGGACTGCGCCTCTCATTTCCCCGCGTTCTCGGCCCATCACCTTGTGTCATTCACTCATAGTGGTGACTTTGTTAGGGATTTTTTCTAAAATCTTATTTTTTAAAAAGGTTTTAGATTTTGGATAAGTATCGAAAATTATTGATCATATTCTTCTGTATTCTCTTAATTATGACATATTTCTAATAACACATTGCAAAAGACGGGATTAGCCCGTAAGTCTAAGGTACCCCATTATCGTGAAGCTTTCTCTTGTATTAATCTGTCTCCTTGAGAAAAGATTGTACTTGAGCAGGTGAAGCACTTGTTTCCGTATCGCATGTACCTCCCTCATTAGAACCCATTTGGGGGGAGGCTTGGAGTGTATTTTAGAGTAACAAGAACATTCCACATCAGCAACCTAAAAAAACCTCATGTAAATAAGCCATAGGCATTTTCCCTAGGGTGTTACCTAATAAACATCCATGCATTATATTTTCTTGTAGTTGCTCTCCTTAGTACCCCTGTGGTCTTAAGATGAACCAAACTTAGGATAGAGCCCTGCGCGTAGGAGTTAAATGGTTGGAAGTTTGGATGTTTCATGCTATGTGCTACATCTTTATTATTGTACAAACATCACGCTAACCACGAATCTTAGTGAAGATACTTTAAAGCATACACTCATAGCACTTTTTCATCATCATGATACCAAATCGGTGTCACATACACTTAGGATTAGATAACACTCGAGATCATGTTACCCTAGGACAACATGAACCAATTACAGTCATGAAACATCACTTGCCCCTTCCCAATGAGATGTCCACTTGACATCCGGCTATTAGCCCGTACAGGGCAAACATACCTTTCTTTTACTACGTGATGTCCACTTGACATTTGATGCTTAGTCCATAAGGGCCAATAATATATCCCAAATATCACCTATTATATGTCCACTCAACATTCGATTCATGGCCTACACGGAGTAATCACACATACCACATAGCCCAAACGGGGCAAATACCTACCCAAACCATGTTCCCCACATCAGGTGATGTCTGTGCTGATATCCAAACCTAAGCCCACACGGGGCGAAATCTTTTTGAGTCTTACCTTAGCAATCCTCAAGGGTATACACCTAATACCCGAACCATCCTCCCACATGGGGCAATGATTCATGCATCACCACATACCCTCAAATAGCGATGACCACACGAGCATCCGAAACTCCGCCCTAATTGGGCAAAATAACCAAATCATTCATTCAATAGCTACATACAGTGGTTATTTTCATTTCATCAAGGTTTGTCGCACTACTTACCTGAAATAATTTTGACCTCCTCATTCCATAAGATCTAGTCATTGTATGAAATCTCAAACTATTGACCTATTACCAAACGGTAATTTGGTCACTTCATATACACCATTCACGTTACAATATCACACAGACATCATACAGTTCTCAAATCCAACCCCAGGGGTTAAGTTTTCATTTTCACTTATTTTGCAGACTAGCCTGTTTGTTTCAAAAGGATTGATAAACATATTATTCATCTCACATCATGACATGCTAACCCCTTGTGAATGTAGCTATAACATTAAACATCTCAGGCATTTTTTGCATAATGAATCATGTCATGAATCCCAAACGCGTGGTCTAATCTTCTACTTGTGTATCAAAGGGGCTTGGAAAAGGATTGCTTATCGCATGGTCTGCATTTCTCTAATCATGGCCAATCTGGAGGGGGTTTTGTATAATTACTCAAGTGAAGACTCAGGTTCTGATTCAAATTCAGTTCAATGTACGTCTTTCATGGCCAATCCATAAGTAAAAGGTGCGAAGGAGGATCACCCTTTCCTTACGGGAAAAAACTCTTAGCAGACACATCAGTCATCGGTGAGCACCGAGATTGCAATTACCTTGAATGCCTTTGCAAATAGCGAACAACTAGCATCACTTATTCACCAACACACCGGGAGAGTTCATAATGTGCTGTCCAACCCGGAGGTCACCCTTAACAATGACAGCCCAACTAGTTAACCTAAAACAGGGGGACCTCCTACCTCGCATGCAGTGCACCCAAATTCTACCACTTTTTATCAATTTGGGGCAGGATAATTTCAGTTAAACCAGACTCAGATTGAGTAGCCAAGATATAACTTTGCTAATCCTTCCTAGAACCAGTTCTACCCGGGATAATTTGGTCAGCCGATGTTCGCACTAGGGCCAAGGAATGATCCAAAACCTATTCCCAGTTAGAGTACATTATTTTCCTCATAGTTCTAGACACCTCAACTGCCTAGATTTGCAGTATTTTCCCTAGGGGTAATGTAAATCTTATCCAACCATAGGGAATGCCATCCTCCAATAACTAGGAATGGCGGAATTATGGCAACAGTTCGTGGCCACTCACACCGGCCATCTCATGAATCTATACTCGGCGCAATCGATAATCGGGGATGAAGATAACTTGCCCCCAAAATTCTCAATGTTGCAGTTTGAAAAGTATGTGGGATCTGATGACCCACGTACTCACCTAACGCATTACCAAATGATGATGAGGGCATTAAGGGTCAGCGGACGGATGATAGCTAAGCTCTTTGTCATCACCTTGGGTTACCCAGTCAATGAATGGTATAGCCACCTTCCACTGGTCATGGCTACTGATTGGAATAGCCTTGCTCAAGCTGTGATGGGCATTATGCTTTCAATTCTCAAATGGAAACCATAATGCAACAATTGGAGGCTATAGGGCAAGAGAATGGTGAGAGCTTCAAATCTAACTATGCATGTTGGATGCCACACAAGTCAGGCTTCGGGCTAGCTTAACTCTACCGGAGATGGTAACCAAGTTTCTAGATGGTGCACTGCCATCATATAGGAATAAGTTAGGGTCAGACGTTTTTTGAGCTATCAAGAAGTGTTTGAGAAGGCAGACAGGGTTGATCACTTTGAATTCATGGACCCATCTAGGGGGCACTAGTACCGAAAGATAACCAATGGATGATGATGTAATAAATTAGCTTTTAGCTAATTTGCCCACAAGTCTTTCGAATTTTTTAATCAATTGAACTTTATTTATTTTCTTGATATTCTATTGATGACATCATGCAATCTCTTAAACATATACATAATGTTTTTAGCACATTTGACACATCATGTCATGAAATTAATTTGGGTATAAATGAAATCCCCACAATTACAATAAATTAAAATGATTTGACTCTTGAGAGAAAGTGAGAGACAAACACATGTACTTAGATGATGCATAATAGCATTTCCTTCATCCTATAAAGATGTAAGATTGACAGATAGATCACCAAGCAAGAAATGTCCACCGACTACTAAATCAGTCAAACAAAGATCAAAATGATCAAAGCTAGAATAAGATCAAAATGTCAACAAAGCAAATTGAGATAAAACAATCGGAGCAATGTTAAAGATACAAAGCAGGAGTCAGATCGTTGAACACGTCAACAACGTCATCACATAGCCCACCAACACTTATGGGCTGATCAGTACATTGTGGATGGAAAGTCATTGAATGAAAATCATTTACCATCAATGGAATCAAGCTATCAGATCTGATCTTCGACATATAACCTATCATTGGAGAACAATTGAACTTAAAAGGAAACGCTGATGATCAAGATTCATCATCGAATACACCTCAAGCTAGCGAAGTAGCATGAGCATCAACCAATTGATCAGAATTGTTGAATGAGACAACAATTGAAGTCGTGGACATGGACGTTGGCCGACCTACCAAATCAACCAAGTCTTACACAATTGCTATCACGCATAGGTGAAAGAAATTGGTAAAAATTAGTACCAATAAAAAATAAATTTGTAATTAACCTATCAATTAACACTCTATTAATTGAGAAAAAATTAGGGCTTCTTTTCAAAACAGAAAAAGAATAGTTCGCTGATTTGAAAACCTAAAAAGTGCGGCTTAGGCAAAACTTAGATCATCGAAAGAACCACATCGGTTAGAAAACTTGAGAGGGCTAATCAATGGCAGGACTTAAATCAATTAAAACATTTATACCCCTGTTAAGTTCATCAATGAATTGCCATTTTTTGCTGAATCTTTATGCATATGCTTATTTTGATTGCGTGCATGCCAATGTAGAATATCGCAAGTAAACATCCAAAAAAATGAAAAAGTAAAAGAAAGAAAAATGAGTCTGGTGGATTGAAAACTTGAAAAGGAGGTCCAGGCAAAAATTGAGACAAGGTTTGATAGATTGAAAACCCGTAAGGGTAGTCTATTTAAAAATAAGGACAAAGAAGTATCAAATTCATCATCTGTTCCTCGGAATGGTACATGACATCATATACCTCCAACACTTTAGGTAAATGGCTTTCAAGAGATCATCGCCAACACAATGCATGGTTAACGACTCATTTAAATCTTCCTCATACCAGATCTAAGCTCTGAACTCAAATCTGATTCAGTGAACCCATGGTCGTCACTCTAAGGAAGTCATCCATGGAATCCCTAATAAAGATAAATCCTAGGGGCAACCATGCACCAACAATCCCTAACAAAGATAAATCCTAGAGGCAACCATGCACCAGCACAAGAGAAGGCTCTTTAATGAATGAAGCTCACAACACCTAATATAGACGAATATACATCATATGATAAATATTGTTCATGAAGTCATGCATTACATTCACATCACGTCATTTATAGGTAAAGATAATGCTATGTTGGGGCAACACCATCCTAGTAAACAAGAAACTCCACCTCCACTTGAGGTACCTAAAAACATCAGGAAGGATGATGGCCGACTCAAGCTTAAATCCAATTCAAGCCTACTTAGGCCCTGTTCAAGCAACATCACAAAAGCCTCCTAAAACAACGGATTAGTTTTCGGGACATCCCTGAATTTCCATAAAACATATTTATTTATCATGTTTTAATTTTTGATTGAAGGGATAAAAAAATTTTTATTCGCATAAACTCTATCAAATAATTAAAACATTCATTATTAAATGTCTTAACATTAGACTTTCCTCTGATTTGTCACGGGAAACAAGTCAACATCCTACTAAGGAAATTCAAGGTCGCCTTTGAAAGAGATGCAAGCACCTACTCCAATCATTCCAAAGGACACACGGTAATCGTAGCCGAAGAAGGAAACGGCTACCGACTATAACAAGGACGTCGTAGAAAGAAACGGTCGACCCGCCCCCAAGGGGTATAAAGCACCAATGGATTCTGAAGAAAGAAAAAGACAATCCCGCGAGTACACGACGCCAGAAAGGAAAGCTCACGTCATCACCAATCGAGGGAAAAGAAGAAACCAACAACACGGATCAGGTATATTCTCAATCCCTCTGCTCCAATTCGTGTGATCATACTGGTTATACAACAAGTAATTATCACACGAGGAGTAGCTGTGAGCACGGGATTTTGTACTAGCTCGCACGTTCGATGATGATGGCTTTTCAGGATTTAATCCTTGAATCACATAATTTTTAACTGTCCGATGATCTTCAAATGGGAGCTCTCCTCGTAAAAAATAAATATTTCAGACCCTATATGAATATTAAAATCGTAAAAAAATATTTAAATGCCTTGAGTGAAAACTTAAAGGCTTCAAATATTTTTAAGGAATTAAATAAATGTTAAAGGGTTCAGAATATTTTAAATTTTTTTAAAGAACA